>JAREIK010014468.1:0-32500 GCA_029783825.1 Sapria himalayana
AAGATAAAATGATCGACAAAAAGATAGATAGATAGATATGCACAAAGATAGATAGATATATAAAAAATAGATATACATATAGATCCTCAGATATATAGACAAATAAAAGGCAAATAGATAGACATATATATAGACTGATAGATACACAAATAGATTTACAAATAGATAAACAATTAGAAAGATTGATAAATAAATAGATAGATATATAGTTAGAAAGTGGATAAATAGATAGATTGATTGATTGATTGAAAAACAAATAGATCGACCGATAGATAGACAAAAAGATAGATATAAACAAAGATAAGTAGATAAATAGATAGAAAGGTATATAGATAGACAAATAAAAGAGAAATAAACAGACATATATCGACACAGATAGAAAAATAGATATACAAATATTTACAAAGATTGATAGATATATATATATATACACCAAAATATAATAGATAGATTGATAGCAAGATAGATAGGTAAGAAGGCATTTAGAATGATCGATTGATGGATAGATTGATTGATTTATTGAGAAACAGATATATAAATAGATAGATAGTTAGATAAGTGGATAGATAGACAGATAGATATACTGATAGATAGACACATAGATAGATAAATAGATATATAGACTGATTGATGGATAGATAGATTGATTGATAGAATGATTGACAGATATGTAGGTAGGTAGATAGATACATAGATATAAAGATAGATAGATAGATAAAAATATTGATAGATAAATTTCTAGACAAATTTGTAGACAGATTGATAGATATATTAATAGATAGATTAATAGACAAATTGATAGTCAGATAGATAGATAGATTGATAGACAGATTAATAAATAGATTAATAGATAGATTAATAAATAGATTGATAGACATATTGAAGAGACATTGATAGATTGATTGATAGACAAAGAGATAGATAGATTGATATATAGACAAATAAATATAACTATAGATTAATATATAGATAGAAAGATAGATATATATTTAGATAGATATATAGAAAGATTATTAGACAGATAAATAGTAAATAGATAGATAGATATATAATTTAAGATAGAAAAATAAAATTAGAGAGATTGAAAGAAAGATAGATATAGAGACGGATAGATAGAAATAGATATATAGAAAGATAGAAAAATACATATACATATAAATAGATAGGATATATATTATATATAGTTAGTTAGATATATAGGCAGATAGAGACAAAGAAATATAGATAGATAGTCAAATTTATCGATAGATATATAGATAGATAGAAATATAGATAGACATATAGATAGGCAATTTTGATTGATAGATTGATAGGCATACATGAAGATAGGTAGAATAATAAATAGATTGATAGAAAGATATATTAAAACATAGATTGATAGATATATTAATAGATAGATTAATATGTAGTTTGATAGATAGATTAATAGATAGATTGATAGATAGATTAATAGACATTTTGATATATACATTGATAGATAGATTGATAGACAAAAAGATAGATAGATTGATAGATTAATATATAGATAAATAGATAGACTGAATAATACATAGAATATTAGAAAGATAGATAGATAGATTATTAGACAGATTGATATATAGATAGATAGACATTAAGATAGATAGATAGAAAAATAGATAGATAGATAGACAGATAGACAGATAGACAGATATATTGATAAATATTTAGACATATAGAAAATAAAATAGATAGATAGAAAGATAGAAATACATATAGATAGATAGGATAGATAGATATGTTGACAGATAGATAAATAGGCATATAGATAACCAGAAAGAGATATATATATGTAAATAGATCAATAAATATATAGATAGATATATAGAAAGATAGATAGATAGTTAGATAGACATATAGATTGTGAGATTGATAAATAAATTTATTGAAAGATTATTATGTAGATTGATATAATTATTAAAAGACTAATTGATAGAAATATTGATAGATAAATTGAATGAGAGATATTAGATTATTTGTTATATAGATTGATAGTTCAATTGATAGATAGATTAATAGATAGATTAATAGTCATATAGAGAAAGATTGATAGAGAGATAAATAGATAGATAGACAAAAAATAGATAGATAAATAGACAGATATATTGATATAAAGATTAATAAATAGAAATATTGATGTACAGATTGATAGATATATTAATAGATAGATTAAATAGACAAATTGATAAACAGATTAATAAATAGATTGATAACTAGATTGATAGACAGATTGAAAGACAGATTGATAGGCAGATTGATTAATTAATTGAAAGACAGAAATATAGATAGATAGATAGATATATAGATAGATATATAGATAAAAGTTAGTTTATTTATATATATAGATAGACATATAGATAGAATAATAAATAGACAGATAATTAGATAGGCAGAAAGAAAAATATATAAGCATATAGTTAGATAGATAGATAGATAACTAATTATAGATAGAAAGTTATATTGATAGATAAGAAATTGACAGATAATAGGTAGAAAGATAGATAATTAGATAGAAAGATAGATAGATGCTTGATTGATTGATATATAGAATAATATATAAT
The DNA here is from genome assembly GCA_029783825.1 of Sapria himalayana. Classification (NCBI taxonomy): domain Eukaryota; kingdom Viridiplantae; phylum Streptophyta; class Magnoliopsida; order Malpighiales; family Rafflesiaceae; genus Sapria; species Sapria himalayana. The sequence continues at coordinate 2,580 of JAREIK010014468.1, forward strand.
GATAGACAAATATCTAGACAGGCACACAGATAGACAAATCGATTATACAAATAGAACTAATGTTAGAGACTATTAGATAGATAATTTGATAGACAAACTTGATAAATAGATGATAGACAAAACAAGATAGATTGATAGACATATTGATAGACACATATATAGACATATAGTTGGACAAATTGATAAATATATTGATAGACAGACTTGATAGATAAAGAGATAGAGAGATAGAGAGATAGACAATAGATAGAAAAGAAAGAAGATAGGTAGATAGATAGATATATACTCAGATAGTTAGAGAGATTGATATACATAATTATAAATACATTTATAGTTAGTCTAATAGTCATATTGATAGACAGATTGATAGATTGATTGATAAACATATAGATAGTAAGTACAAATAGTCAGATAAATGAGAGTAGATAGATAGACATATAGATAAAAAGATTGATATATAGGTAGATAGATAGATAGATAGACAGATAGATAAGACATAGATAGAATATAGAAATCTAGATACAACACACACACCCACATATTAGCTAGACTGATAATAAACACATATAATAGATAGAGTAGATAGATGTACAATTAGATAAATAAATAATAGATAAAAAGATTAGTAGACAGAATAATACATATTACGATAGATAGATAGATAGATATATAGATAGTCAGATAGATAGAAAGATTGATCGACAGATTAATAGTCAGGTTGATAGACAATTGATATATGATTGAGAGAAATATTGATAGATAGATGAAGAAAGATTCATAGAAGATTGATTTGCAGATTAATATATAGAGTGATAGATTGATTGATAAACAGATAGCTTGATAGATTGATAGACAATTGATAGATATATAATAGACAGATTGATATATAGATTGGCAAACATATTAATAAATAGTTAATAGAAACATATAGATAGATTTATAGAAAGATTGATGGATGGATGTATAGAAAGATATATAGAAAGATAGACAAATAGATTGATTGATTGAAAGACAAACAGATAGATATATAGATAAATAAAAGGTAGTTTATTTATATATAGACAGACATATAGATAGACAAATAAATAGATAGATAGTTAGATAGGCATAAAGAAAGACAGATAGATAGGGAGATAGTTAGATAGATAGACATAAATATATATAGAAAGTTATATAGATAGATATGAAAATAAATATACAGATAGATAGAAGGTTATATAAATAGATATGTAGATAGATAGATAGTTAGATAGAAAGAAAGAAAAAAAGATAGTTATACATATAGATGGAGAGATGGATAGAAAGATAGATCGATAGATGGATATATAAATAGATAAACAATATCTAGACATAAACATAGATAGTCAAAAAGATATACAATAGACTGACATAGAGACTATTAGATAGATAATTTGATAGACAAATTTTTAAATAGATGATAGACAAAACATAGATAGATTGATAGATATATTGAGACAGATATGTAGATAGATAGTTAGACAAATTGATAAATATATTGATAGATAGGTTGATAGATAGAGAGACATAGAAACAGAGAGATAGATAGATAGATATATATATATATACACACACACACACACACAAAGATAGATAGAGTGATTGATAGACATAATTATTAATAGATTTATAGACAGACTGATAGTCATATTGATAGACACATTAATAGACAAAATGATTGACTAACTGATAGATAGATTGATAAACATATAGATAGATATATAGATAGATAGATAGATAGAAAGATAGATATATAGAGAGATAGATAGACTGACACATAGATAAATAGATAACTAAATAGATAAATAGACACATAAATAGATAGATAGATAGTCAGATATATAGATAGATAAAAGATAGATAAAAGATAGATAAATATTTAGATTGACAGATAGATTGATAGATATATTGAAATATTGATTGATAGAAAGATTGAAAGACATATAGGTAGATAGATATGTAGACATATTGATAAAAATATTTATAGCTAGATTGATATACGTATTAAAAGAAAGATTTATAGACAAATAGATAGATAGATAGATATATAGATAGATACATAGGTAGATAGACATAAAGATAGATTATTAGATATATAGATAAATAAACATATAGATTGACAAATAGATAATTACTAAGATAGATAGATAGACAAATAGATATACATATATAGATAGATACATAGATGCATAGATAGATAGATTGAGAGACAGATAGACGAACAGACAGATAGATATGTACATAGATAGATAGATAGATAGATAGGTAGGTAGGTAGGTAGATAGATAGATAGACAGATAGATATATAGATAAATAAATAGATAGATAGAAAATAAATCGAATGTTAGATAGATAGATAAAAAGATAGGTAAATGGATAGATAGATATCCATACCGACAGATAGGCATATACATAAATATACAAACAACAAAACATTAAGATTTATAAAATATGGTATGATAGACAAATTATTAGGCATATTTATTCATAGATACATAAAGTGTTTGATAGAGAGATATATGGCCAAATATATAAAAAATATATAAACAAATAGATAGACATATCAATAGATAGATATATAGATATTTAAAAAGATAGATAGTTATATATATAGATAGATACATAGATGATAGATAGTATAATATATATAGATTGATAGATTGATTGATAAATAGATAGATAGATAAATAGATAGAAAGATAGATAAATAGATAAACATATAGATAGATAGATAGATAGATAGATATGTAGATAGATTTATAGACCGTTAGATAGATTAATAAATAGGCATATAGATAGACAAATTGATAGATATATAGATAAAAAGATAGATAGATAGATACATATACAAATAGATATAAATATAGATAGAAATATAGAAAGAAAAATAGATATATATATTGATAGATAGATAGATTGATATGTAGATAGATATATAGATAAAGAAATATATAAACATATAAATAGATAGATTTATCAGATAGATTGTTAGACATTGAAATAGACAGATAGATACACCCATACTAGTCAAATAAATAAACATAGATATAGACAGATACAATGACAAATAGATAGATAGATAGATAGATTGTTATAAAGATATATAGATAAACATAATGACAAATAAATAGATAGACAAAAAGATAGACTAAAAGATAGATAGATAGAAAGCAATAAAGATAGATAGAATGATAGATAGAAATATAGATAGATAGATTGTTATATAAATAGATAGATTAATACATAAATAGATAGATATATAGATAGACATATATATATATTATGGATATTTATATAGATAAATAGATAAAAATATAGATAGATAGATAGATAGACACATAGATAAATAGATAGATAGATAAACAAATAGATAGATAGATTGATAGGCAGATAGATAGACAAATATATACATAGATAGATAGATATAAATATTGATAGATAGGTTAGATTAATTAATAGATAGATTAAAAGACGGATTGATAGACAGATTAATAGATAGATTAATAGATAGATTTAAAGATAGATGATTGATAGATAAAAAGATTGATTGATTGATTGATTGATTGATAGACATATAGGTAGCCAGAAATATAGATAGATGTATAGATAGATACATATATAGATAGATAGATAGTACATGGATAGATAGATAGACAGATATAAAGATAGATAGACAAATAGCTAAAAAGAAAAATAGATAGATAGATTGACAAATATATATACAAATAGATATATAGATAGATACATAGATAGACGGATAGATAGAAAGATATAAAGATAGATAGATATTCATATTGATAGAAAAAAAGATAGACAGGTAGATAGACACAATGATAGAGAAGCACATAGATACATAGATATATAGATAGATTGATAGATAAATTGATCACCAAATTTATAGACATAGAGATAGATAGATTGATAGACAAATTATTTGATTGATAGATAGATAGATTGATTGATTGATAGGTTGATTGATAGATAGATTAATAGATAGATAGATAGATTGATTGATAGTCACATTGTTAGAGAAATTGATAGAAAAATTAATAAATATATTGATATTCAGATTAATATAAAGATTGATAGACGAATATATAGATATATTATTAGATACAGAAAGAAAATAAATAGACAAATATATAGACAGTTAGATATACAAATAGATGCATAGATAGATAGAAAGTTAGTTAGATAAACAAAAAGATAAAAAAATAAATAAACAAATAGATCGATAGATAGGTAGTTACACAAATAGATAGACAGATAGATAGACATATAGATATCAACAGAGTTAGATAGATAATTAGACAAATAGAAAGACAGATAGATAGATAGATAGACAAATATATAGACCATTAGATAGACAGATAGATAGATAAATAAATAAATAGACATTAAAAGAGACAGATAAATAAATAGATTATTAGATTGATACTTTTATAGTTGGATATATAGATAAATAAACATATATATAGACAGAGACAAATACAGATATATAGATATATAGATAGATAAATTGAAAAACAAATTGATACACCTATTGATAGATAGAAAGATAAACATATAGATAGGTAGATAAATCTACGTAATGGAAAGACATATAGATAGATAGATTGGTTGATTGATAGAAAGATAATAGATAGATAGATAGACATATATATGATATATAAATAGACAAATAGATAGATATGTAAATAGAAAGATAGATAGAGAGATAGTTAGACAATTAGATAAATACTTATATAGACAAATAGATAGATAACCAGATATATATATTTATAGATAAATAGATAGATAGAAAGATAGACAGATAGATTGATATGTTGATACACAAATAGATAGATAGATAGATAGATAAATAAAGATATAGATAAAGAGATTAATTAACAGAAAGTTATATATAAATATATAGATATAAATAGATAGATAGAAAGATATATATATATAGACAGACACATAGTTAGTTAGATAGATAGATAGATAAACAGATTGATAGGCAGATAGATAGACATATAGATCAACAAATTTTTAGACTGATAGATTCACTAATAGATAGACATATAGGTAGGCATATAGATTGATAGATAAATAATATATATATATATATAGAAATACAATTTGAAAGATTGATAGATAGATTGATAAATACATAAATATAAACACATAAATAAAATTATTTATTGATATTTGATAGGCATTTTGATATATAGATTGATAGACTAATTTATAGACAAATTGATAGATATATTGATATGTAGATTGATTGATAGATAGATAGAGAGATAGATATACAGATTAATAGATTGATTGATAGAAAGTTAGATAGATAGATAGTTCGATAATGAGATATATAGATATTTAGATAGATATACAGAAAGATAGATAGTTATAAAAATAGATAGATTGACATATAGATTGTTTGATAGATAGAAAGATTGATAAAAAGATAGATATACATTTTTATAGAGAGATTGATAGATAGATTGATAAATAGATAGATAAATAGATAGATAGTAATATAGATTAATAGATAGATAAAAAGATATTGAGAAATATAGATAGATAGATTTTTAAACAGATAGATAGAAAGATAATTAGATTGAGAGATAGATAGATAGATATTAAACTCAATAGATAGACAGATAGATAAATAGCTATATTGATAGACATATTGATAGACATATTGAAAGAAAGATTAATAGTAAGTTTGTTAGATATATTGTTAGATAGATTGATAGACATAATGATAGACAATTTGATAGATAGATGGACATATATATAGATAGAATTTTTGATAGACATATATAGATAGATAGATCGATAGATTATTAGTGAGATATATAGAATGATTATTAGACAGAGATATTGCCGATCTATTTGTCAATCCATCTGTCTATCTTTTTATCTATCAATTTGTCTATCAAACTATCTATCTATCTATCTAACAATATGTGTATCTATTTATGTATGTATTTGTCTATCTATCAGTCTATCTATCATTCAATCTATATATGTGTCTATATATATGTCTATCTATCTTTATATCTATATATATATATATATATCTATATATCTATCTCTCTATCTATCTATCTATCTATATATCTATCTATCTATCTATTTATCTAACTATATGTCTATCAATCTATATATTAATCTATCTATCAATTTGTTTATCAATATATCTATCAATATGTCTATCTATCTGCATATTAATTTGTCTATACTCCTATTTGTCAATCTATCTATCTATTTATCTATATATCTATCTATGTATGAATATATCTATCTAGCTGTCTATTGATATATCTATCTATCTATTTGTCTATCTATTTGTCTATATATCTTTCTACAATCTATCCCTATATCTATCAATCAATATGTCTAATAATTTGTCTATTAAACAATCTATCTATTAATCTCTATATTTGTCTATTTGTATATCTATGTATATTTCTATCGATCTATCTATCTATTTGTCTATCTATCTATATATTTATCAATCTACCTACCTACCTACATATCTATCCATATATATGTCTATCAAACTATCTATCAATTGATCTATTAATATGTCTATTAACCTGTCAATCAATATATCTATCAATTTGTCTATTTTCTGTCTATCTATATTTCTATCCATCTATCTACCTATTTACCTATATATATATTTATCTATTTTTATTTCTTTCTATCTATCATTTTTATATCTATCATTCTATCTATCTATCTTTCTATCTATCAATTGATCTATCAATTTGTCTATGTATCTATCTAACAACTTGTCTAGAAACTTTTCAATCAATCTATCTTTTTATCAGTCTATTTGTTAATCTATTAGTATATCTATTTGTCTATCTATGTCTATCTGGCTATCTGTCTATCTATCTATCTATCTATCTTTCTTTCTTTCTTTTTATATATTTATCCCTTTGTCTATCTATATGTCTATCAATCTATATCTATAAGACATCCATATATATTGAAGTGTATATGTATATATACTATAGTATATATGTGCTTATATACTTAGTATATGTACATATTCATTATAATATTATATGTACATATATACTATATATAACTATCTTATTGATGAGTATGATGTTTGTGATATTGCTTATGGTTAGCTGAGTGCCATGTTCTCTACTTTATCTATTGATACGTTGTTCTATTGATAGCTTTTTGGAAAAAGAATTAGCATGTCTTACACATTGAGGCATGCCTAGCACACACAGGTACACTTCGAGAGTGTAATAAAGATTATTCATCCTGTGAGTTGCCCTAATTAAAATAACATGTTATATAAGGGCATTGTTTGTATGAGGTTATTCAGCAAGTGTATTATATTTATTTTATGTTGTGTGATTTAATGTTTTTCATGGTATCAAAATCTACCTCATGAAAAGCTAAACTCTAGGGGTGTGTGTGTTGGAAAGAGCTGAAAAACCCTAGAAGGAGTGCATCCGCTATGCACTAGCTACCATGATTACTTATGCATTGTGTGTTATGGAAATCTTCATAGGCTCACTGTATGTTATCAAAACCATCGCACTCCCACTGTGTGTTATTGAAATAATTGCTCACAAGGTTTAAGCCTCGATTACAACTACATCAATGCCATATGTGACCCATAGGGGTGGATGTTGCTGAATTTGAGTTTTATCAGCCGGATCAGATGCTCTATGACCTCAAATACAAGCAAGAGGTGAGATGTTGATTTCTCAATGAGCTCATAACAGGCTTGGCATAGCATTGAGTTGTGAAAGTTTTTGTTTTTTTTTTTGTTTTTAATTTTATTTGGTTGCTTGGATAGGGCATAGACCCTTCTTATCAAGGAGAACCAAATCGCATCGTGACAAATGGAATGTATTGAAACTATGAAGTTGTGCATTGAAGTTGGATGGGCTATTATAATGGAAATGGAGTACAGGTAAGACATCTACTTGAACATCATGATAGGTGATTTGACAAGCATCCTAAAGAAGTATATTTGGTATTCTTATTGATTGAACTCATGTTCTTATAGTTAGAGTAATGTATGTTCATGATACTGTTGAGATAAGATTTCATTGATGATGATAATAAAAGGTTGGGGGAAATTTTATATGAAGTAGTAATCAAGTTTTCTTATACAATTTTTGTGTACACGAGATATTCATAAATTTTTTTCTTTCATGAAATTTATTAATACTAGCGTTTAATTTTTCGTGCATCAAAGCAAGATTAACTATTCATGCTTACAACCATCAAATATTCTTTCAAATAGTCATTTATTTTTCATAAAAAAAGTTTTCTTATAGTTTTCACAAACAAAAAACACAATAATAAATTTTAGATCATGTGGGATATGTAGATTAGAAAAAAAATTTTGATTTTTGGTAATGACCATTTTTATGCATCAATGGTTCAATTCAACTAGAAAGGTGCAATATATGGACAAGATAAATAATTATGAGAAGATAGGAAAATAGTGTGTGCATGTGTGTACATGTGCGTGTGTGTTTTGACACATATAGTTATACTATATTCATGTTGTATGCATGTATATTGCATAAATACATGCATATCCATTTTTAAGAAAATTTAGATAAATATCTGATGCATACGTGCATGATAGCACCGTTGATTAGTTTTTTTATTACTGAATGTTCAGACCATCCACGCTAATCCCAAGCCTTTTCTTAGCAACTTGGCTGGAAAGACGGTCATTGTAAAACTCAAGTGGGTAATGGAATACAAAGGTGAGAAACATTGTGTTTTTTTTCCTATGCATTGCATTTTTTTGTCATTTTTTTTCTTTGGTTTCTTTTAGGTTTCTTTGCTTCGGTGGACTCTTATATGAACCTACTAGTGTACAAAAATTCAATACCATGCAGCATGTTGTATTTTAACTTCCATTTCCCTTTTGTTTGGCACTTTCTAATGAGTTTTGTATGGAAATAATACATTTTAAATAAAAAATCCAAAATATAATGCTAGTTTGAAAAATATTATCAAACTAATACATCTAGAAACAACATGTAAATGTGTGTCGTTATAAACGATGGTCATTACCACCCTATTAATTTTAAAAATCAAAGGTGGCATTTTGAATGCCGACTATTAAATTTTAAAAATTTTAAAATGTAGCCATTGGGAATAATGGGAGAGTATGTGGAATTCAACTTAGTGAAAAACAATAATGAACAAGCCGTATCCATGGATATTTGTTCCAGAAGTACATCCATCGCTATGGCTGCCACTACAAATATCACACCAGTTCTCAGAAATTCATTAGAATCCATAAAACCTCTCACCACATCCAACTCTTATCCTCCCTTATTTCTTTCTTTCAGTCAATTTGAACCATTGTGGAGGGACTTAAGCTCACAATTAGAAACACCGATAAAGACTGAAGATGTGATCAAGGTTTTACTGGTGATGGAGAGAGAAAAAAAACATACTGATTATGAAAGAGAATGTGGCAAGCATAGAGAGCGTAGTCAGAGGAGTGAGGGAGAAACTTTTTAAATGCCAGAGGAGCATAGTGAGAGGAGAGCGTAGTCAGAGGAGTGAGCGTAGTTAGCGGAGCCACTCTATTGAATTTTTAAAAATCAAAGGCCAGCATTATGAATGCTGGCTATTAATTTTTAAAAATTTATAAATGGAGGCATTGAGAAAGATGAGAGAGTGTGTGACATCCAACCTAGTGATAAAAAGGTTGAACAAACCATATTTGTGAATATTTGTTCTAGAAGTACATCCACCACCATGGCTGCTATTGCAAATATCACTCTAGTTCTCCGTAATGCATACCTGAAAGAAGCCATAAAACCTCTTACCGTAGCCAACTCATCTCCTCCTCAATTTCTTTCTTTTAGTCAATTTGAACCATTAGGGAAGGACTTAAGCTCGCCATTAGAAACATTGAAAATTATTGAATATGTGATGAGAGTTTCCTGATGATGGAGAGTAAGAAAAAAAACATAGTGATTATGGGAGAGTGTGTGGCTAGCATAGAGAGCGTAGTCAAAGGAGTGAGAGAGAAAATGAAATGGTTAGATTAGTAACATTTCCTCTGTTCTCTTTAAGGAATCATTCAAAATAGATATTTGCCAAAATTTATGGAGCTTAAGTGCATCATAGATGGTTATTCGAGTAGAGAAGTTGTTTTATATTTGGGTGATCTTAAATGGGTCTCTGATATCTGGCTAAATTATAGTTGGCAAGCAGGTACCAACATTACAGAGTACATTATCACAAGATGCAAAGTCTGATCTACGAAATTGGCGATGAGGCTGGAAGAGTATGGCTCATGGGAATCGCCACATTCCAAACTTACATTAAGTGTAAAGCAGTCTTTCCCTCTATGGAGACTATTTGGGAACTTTATCCAGTCATTGTTCCAGTTGAAAGCTGAATCTTAGCCTCAAATCTCAATGGGCAAAACGAATCTTTTTTTTTTACTTTTTTCTCTCAAATTTCTCTAGTGCGATATATGAGTCATATATGCTACCCATCAATGACTCAACTACACACCCACAAAGGCACACACAAACACATACACCCACACACTTATCCATATGTACTCTAGAGTCAACTATTCTATATAAGCATGCATAAAGACTTCAAATTTCACTAGTCGTGCATTTGACGATGTTTTAAAAAGATGAAAAATGGGTGGAGGAGCAAAACATCTACATGTGAGAGTGGCTCTGGCTGGCAAAAGATTGAATCTAGATTACTTACAAAAAGCGCAACATGCAGCCCTAATTGCTCCATTAACCTCGACAAAGAATCTCAAGTTCAAAACCATGAGTTCATTTCTACAGGTTATGCTTGCTCGAGTTTATTGTCATGGCTCCATCAGTATAAAGAAGAAAAGAGGGGCAATGATAAGGTACCTATTTTTTTTATTAAATATGAAAATTGGCCTCGTCATACTCGAATGCATCTATATCATTTTCCTCTATTAAATGATTTGTTTTTTTTTCTTTAATCAAGATTTAGAGTGAACCTTTCAACTTCAACAAATCAAGGGATGCTTGCCACGAGTGGCTTCTCCATTTCAAGCCAAAAAAAACCATCAAGTTAAATTCATCTTCTTCATCTTCAGTTTCTGCATCATCTCTTGATCAACCACCAACTTAACTTGGCTGCTCACTTAGAATCTATATGGCCAAGATGCAATATTGAAAGTAAAATGAATCCAAACTGGATCTTGCATCAACCCCAAAGTCAAGTGAGGCAAACATTGATGAAATCTTGATTTTTAAAAATCAATAGCGTGGCAATGACTGTCATTAACAATGATGCCCATTACCATGCTATTTCTAGATGCACTAGTTTGGTAATATTTTTCAAACATGCATCATAATTTGGAATTTTTTATATAAAACATATTATTTCCCATACAAAACTCCTTTTTAACTTTCTTATAATTAACCATGGACTGATGCATGAAGCTGAACACCATAGAAGAATATGTTGATGATAGTTCACTAGAAATCTTGGAGAAATCTTGATTCGGTAATTTAAAAATAAGCTCATGATTATCTCGTTGTATGAAATTTCTTACAAATAGCTGTTGGTGTTGCATGCACTAGTCTATCTATTTATCAGTGACATTGTGTTGTGTTCTTTATTAATTGGTAAAATATAGTATATTATGCTCCATCATGCAGGTGTAACAATGTTCTTTATCTGCGTAGAGTACCAAAGGACAAAGAACTAGAAGATGCTGACCATGCCTAAGAGACCTATATGTGTGTTTTAAGCCCTAGATTATTTCTTTCTATTGACTTTGATGGTATGTGTATTAGCATGAAAGTACTTGTGTCTGTGTTTACACACACATACACATACATACATGCACAAGTATACATACGTGGAACAAATCGCAAGGTTAAAAAAAGTGTTGTTGGAAGAGCAGCTAGATAAAAGAAGGGCATTGGGAGAAAAAAGGACGAAGGAGTTGGAGGTGGAGAGGAAATCCAGATAAGAACTAAAGGAAGCAATGCAGATGGCCATGGAGGGACATGCTCAGGTGCTAGATTAGTATGTAGATCTTGAGAGGTGGGGTGATAAAGCAACGTCAATTCACAGACAGATTAAACTTTATGCACTATCATTAGATACATTGATGAAGAATAAGATGTAATCAAGTTTTGATTATGTTTATGTCTTAACTATGTAGCATTTTATATCAAAATATTTTATTAATTTTTTTATTTTTTGTTAATTATAAACAATGGTTCATGGTTTATATTTTTATAAAAATATGTAATTAAATTTTATGTAAAAAATTAAAAATGTGAAAAATAATTTTGGAATGAATAAAGCTAGAGCATTTTTCCATCGCTAATTTAGCTAGGTAATTTTCCATCGATAATTTAACTAGGGAATTTTATGTTGCTAATTTTGTTAGGGAAAATATTTAATCTTTGATTTTTGTGACAATCACTTTATATTAAAGGTGTCAAATGGGCTAATTTGTGTCGTTCCTAGCCCGACATGGCACTAGAATTTCATATGCCCGTGCCCATGCTGTGTTGTGCTGAGGCCAACCGGGCCTCGTGCTATGCCTGGCCCGACAATGGTACCGTGACCTGGTTGGCTCAGTACCTCGGCACGAGATGATGTACCACTATCGTACTACCCCATCAGGCTGAGTCTCTGCCTGATTGATCTAGAAACTAGGCTAGGCCCCGATATAAACCAACCCCAACTTCAATGGTCCTGTTACTGGCTTACTGCCAATGGTTAAAATATTTAAAAAAAAATTATTTGAAATTTAGTCGTTAGATTTTGCATCCAATAGCTATGGGGCAGAATCCGATGGCCGTCATGATTCTGACCCTAAAAGAATTTTTAAAAAAATTCTAAAAAAATACTTTTTTTAAAAAAAATTCCTAATTTTTTTTCTATAAAAGCCCCCCACCCCCCTCTCTCTAATTTTTATGTTTTTCAAAAACATAAAGCTCAAATTCTCTCTCTTCACAGACATCTCTCCAAAAATTCTCTCTCTTGGAATTTTGGCTCGTGCTTTTCGGGGTTCGCAACTCAGGCCCGTCTTTAGTTGGTGTTTACATTGGTCTTAAGAAGTGGATGTTTGGTGCATGTACTAATCCTTTACACTACTTTACAAGTATTTCTATTTTTTTTCTCTCTACTCTTTAAGCTATCCTCTGTTTATAAAAACCAAAAAAATGACAAATATAAATACTAATAAAATTAATTTAAATTTAGAAAATAAAAATCTTACACAAAGTTATGAGGTTACTAAAACTTTGGTTTCTCTGGTCATCTCAACCTAAACATCTAAAACACAAAAAATAAGGAGGACTTTTGTAGTTTAGATTCATTTTAAATATAATAAAACAAAAAAAATGATTATGGGTGAGGAATAAGAAATGACACTGTACAAATATTGTAAGAAAAGTTTAACTTGAAAAAGTGTGTTGGGGATTAGACACATTAAAAGGCATATCGAATTATGCACCAAAACACATGGTACATTAGATCCTAGGCAAACCTAACTTATCTCTACTTTTTTGAGACTAGATCCAGTTCAATCTTAAAGTTTACCGCCTTCATATACCATAGGAGTTGTTTGGGAAGGCATAACAGTACTTATCACATTGATGGATATTTCGATTAGATTTTCGGAAGATCCAAGGATAATGAGCATCATGTAGACATATTTTCAGCCTGCTTATCATAGGTTTCCTAGGTCCACATCTTGGAACGATATACTAAAATATTATAAGTTAGAAAAATAATTAATAATTAATGAATTTATGGTATATAGTGGAGTGGTGTCCGTGACGTCCGATATCAGGACTAGTCACGATGATGTATCTTATGCATGTCTAACCACCCACTATGTAGATTCTAAATGGACTGTGAATAAAAAATTTTAAGATTCTCCGAGATTCTCCATCCTCATGATGGGCTTGGCATTTTTGAGGTGTGTGTTAATATCTTTAGAGAATATAAAATTCAAAAAAAAATAGTATCACATTCGATAACGCATCTAATAATGGAGTAACAATTAACATGTTGTTAAGAATATTAGATAGCGCTCCATTAAAAGAGATTTTCCACGTCAGATGCATGTGTCACTTGATTAACATGATTCTGCAAGTGGGGATGAAGGTGTGTTTCCCCCGCTTTGGAAAACATATGTAACCTCACTAAAATACATTTGTATGCCTCGTAGGCAATTGGGAGCTCGGTAATCTCTGTTTGTCTGTGAATCTTATGTAGAAGAAATTCTAATCGAATGTGAGCCACTATTGGAATTATATGTACCTAATGGTGAAGTCATGTGTTGGATACAAACACGTGATATCCGACTACGTCAATAGTAAGAGTGACAAACTTTTTTGTGATGACACTAACTAGGTTTTATTAATTTAATTTATGAATCCTGAAGATTTTTTATAACATGACGAACATGTGTTTGTTGGTTTATACTCACATGACTTGCATTGCACTCAAGTACATATGCAAGATTAGTAGCATATTTAGGAAGTATCGAGCTGACCCGAAACTTAGCCATATGGTTACAGATTTGGAAACCAAGTACTTAAAGTACTGGTCTACTATTCCATCTCTTTATTATCTCGCTACATGCATGGACCTTAGGGTTAAGGTGGAAGGGGTAGATAACATTTTGACTTATATGTAAATCTATATAATTGCTTATAACTTTGTATACGTTTATTTATATTTACTTATAACTACTTATATGCATATATCTATATATAAATATATGTTTAACTATATGTAACTATTTATAATTACATTTACTATATATCCTAACATATAATTATATATGGGATAATATTAATTTGTTGAACTAATTTGAAATTAAATGGCATAAGATATAATATCAACAATATGTAAGCATGTAGACAAGTGTCCGTTGATTAGGCTCATATATGGCATAATACAAATAAGGGTCGAAGTCTTACCTAATCCCATCCTTGTGCCTCAGGCTCAAATATGAATTTATGTATCATAAAAGATATAATATTTGATAGGTTTATACAGAAAAAAATGTATTTTCTTTTATATAATTTTCTATTCTAACATTGCTCTCTCAATGTGTCTCTCTCTCTCCTCTCTCTAATCCTATCTCTAGTCATCTATTCCTCTTTTTCTTTATATGTCACTTCTCTCTCTCTCTCTTGTTATTATCTTTCTCCCTCTCCTTTCTTGGTTGTTCTCTCTCTCTCCCGCTCTCTCTCCCTCTCTATCTCTCTCACCCTCTCTCTCCCCTCTCTCCCTCTCTCTCTTCCTCTCTCTCTCTTTCCCTCTCACTCCCTTTCACCAGTTCTCTCTCCCTCTCTCTCCCTCTCTCTCCCTCCTCTCTCTCTCTCCTCCTCTCTCTCTCTCCCCCTCTCTCCCTCCTTCTCTCTCTCTCTCTCTCTCTCTCTCTCTCTCTCCCCTCCATCTCCCCATTTCTCTGCCCCCTCTCTCTCCACCTTATATATATATATATTATATCTCTCCCTCTCCTCCTTCAAACATTAAATGTCTTTTTTTTTGCTTCCTTTCTTGTGAATTACATACTTTGCACCCTTTATCTAGTATAATTGGTGATATCTATTAATCTTTATAATGCTAAAAATTGATTTATCTATTAATGTAGATTCTACAAATGCATTGCCTCGATATTCATGAAATTTAATTTTTAAATATTCATCTATAAGTACATTTATTTAATTATTTGTATATTTTGAATTAATAGAATTTTTTATTATTAATAATAATTGAGCATTATTTTTTGTAAATAAAACAGGGCAAAATGAGCTTAGATCGTTAGTGGATGTACAGAAGGGTTATTAATGGATTTTTGAATAAAGAATTTTTAACTGGGCTTTAACTTTCATCAATTTTGCATGTAGTCAATCGAGATTAATGGATGGTAAAAAAATAAGTGTCCATGCAATCATCATCGTGTCAGAATATTCTTTTCATGATGCAAACATTATAAGATATCATTTGGCCAAATATGGCTGTGCCAATTATTTTGTTTGGATTTATCATGGAGAAAATACAATGGCTCTAAATATGACCAAAATGAGGGTATTGAATCATTTTCTTGTGGTGAAGAATCATCAAACAGATACCATAGAATGATCACGGAAGCTACTGGTGCCGACTTCAATATGGATTACATGGATGAACCACCTAATCCTGAAGCTCAAAAATTTTGAGAAATGCTAAAAGCTCCAGATAAAATGTTGTGCCCTGGTTGTAAAACACATTCGCAATTGTCACTTATAGCTTGACTAATGGGCATTAAGTTAGAAAATCATATGTCTGAGAAATTATTTGATCAGGTGACAGAACTGATGAAGAGATTGTTTCGGATAATAATTTGATCAAGAACAACTTTTACAACACTAAGAAGTTACTACGAGGAATGGGTCTACCAGTAGAAAAAATTGATTATTGTTTAAATGGATGCATGTTATATTGGGGCGCTGATAGTGATTTAATTAGCTATAAGTTTTGTGACCATCCTCAATTTAGAAAGGTGCCTCATGTTGTAGATATGACAAAAATTGAAGGTTGTCTTTAAGAAGATATATTATTTTCCATTAATTCCTTGATTATAGAGACTATATGCATCAAATACTACTGCAAATGAAATGAGGGCATCCCAAGCATGAGGTTGAAGAGAGGTAAAATGTCATCCATCCAATTCACCTGCTTGGAATCATTTTAATTATATACATCAATTTTGCAGTAGAAAGTCGAAAAGTGAGATTTGGTCTCTACAATGATGGATTTCAGCAATTTGTGCAATTTGGACAATAGTATTCATCATGGCCAGTGATAGTGATGCCTTATAACTTGCCTCCATGGTTGTGTTTGAAGGAGTAATATGTTTTTGTAAATATTGGTTCTAATACCAAAAAATTCGAAAGACATGCTGAATATTTTCTACTGCCTCTTATTGCAGAGTTAATCATTTATGGGATGTTTGGCATGAATACATATCATATCTCAAAAAGCAAATTTTCATTATGCAGCAGCCCTTATGTGGATGGTAAGTGACTTTCATGTAGATGTCAAACGTACCGGGCCGCCGGCCCGGCTGAGGCACGGACAGTTCTGCCGTGCCTGGGCCGCCCGACATGTTTTTAAACCGTGCCCGGGTTAGAATCTGCTCGTGCCAGGCCGTGCCTGGCACGAGCCTGCCGTGGCACGGCACGCCGACACGGTTCGTCCGTGCCGGTTCTCACGGGCACGCGGGTGTGGGCATGCCGCGTGAGTCGTGACCCGTCCCCTGCCCCCCCGGTAAAAATCCACGTGTCGGGTCTGATAGACCCGACCCCGGTCCCGACTGCCGAGCCCCGACGGGCTTAGACCGACCAATACCAACGGCCAAAAAAAAATTCAAACTTTAATGAATTTCAGCCATTGGATTCGCCTCCAACGGCTAGGGGGCAGAATCAATGGTCCTCGTGATTCGGCCCCTTAAAATTATATTAAAATTCAAAAAATTAATAAAAAAATTTCTTTTTTATAAAAAAATTAATTTCTTTATCCTATAAATTCTACCCCCCTCCTATAACATTTATGTTTTTCAAAAAAACATATTCCTCTCAAAACTTTCTCTCTCTCACATACCGTCTCTCTCTCTCATGCCTCGGGATTTTGATTTCGGCTTGGATTTCGTGAAACTCTACTTGAGTTTTAACATCAGAGCTTCCTGCGGCTGCGGTGCACCTTGCCGTGACTGACCTCATTGCTTTACCGGGTAATTTATTTTACGTTTTTATTTACTTTCTCTCTCTAAAGCTTATCTCTCTAGAAAAACATAGGAAAAAAACAATAAAAAATGAAAAAATATACCTGACACGTATTTAAATTTGGAAAATGAAAAATGTTAGTGTTACACAGACGTCTGCGCTGCTGAAAATTTGGTTTCTCCAGTTCTCTCTACCCAAAGTTCTAAAAACAAAACACTAGGAGGACTTCTGTAGTTTGGACTCATTTTAAAATCATAACGCAAGTAAATGCTAGGGTGAGGAACAAGAAATGGCATAGTGCAAATATTGTATGAGACTTTTACATGCAAGAGTACATGTGGGACTGGGCACCTAAAGAGGCATGCCGAATTATGCACCAAAAAACATGGACCCTTAGATCCTAGGCAAACCCAACTTGGCACTACATTTTTTGAGACTGGATCGAGTTCATCTCAAAGTTACTCCCTTCGTATACTCCAGCGAGTTGGGTAGGGACGGGAGGGCCAGGCTCATCACATTGATGGGTCTTCCGATTAGATTTTGGGAAGATCCGAGGGTAGTGCGCATAATGCAGACTATATTTTCAGCCTTCCTATAGTAGGATTCCGAGGTCAACATCTAGGAGTGACATACTAAATATATAAGTTAGAAAAACAAAAAATAATTAAGGAATTTATGGCATATAGTGGAGTGGTGTCCGTGACGTCCGATATATGGACATGTCACGATGATTCTTCTTATGCATGTCTCACGTCACTATGTAGATTCTAACTGGACAATCAATAAAAAAATATTAGGATTCACTGAGATTCTTCATCCTCATGATGGCCCGGCCATTTTTGAGTGTATGATGAAAATATTTAGGCAATATAAAATTCAAAATAAAATTTTTAGTGTCACTTTCGATAATGCTTCTAATAATGGAGTGCGATCAATATGTTTGTTAGGAATATTAGAGACGCACCATTAGGAGAGATCTTTCATGTCAGATGCATGTGTCATGTGATTAACCTGATAGTTCAAGCGGGTATGAAGGTGTGTTCCCCCGCTTTGGAAAATATACGCAATGCACTCAAGTATATCCGCACTCCTCGTAGACAACAAGAGTTTGGTAGTCTCTGTTTGTCTGCGAATCTTAAGAAGAAGAAATTCCAATCGGATGTGAGACATCGTTGTAATTACACGTACATGATGTTGGAATCATGTGTTAGATACGAACACGTGATATCCGACTACGTCAATAGTAAGAGTGGCGAACTTATTATTGACGACACTGACTGGCTTCAGAAATTTCATTTATGAAATTCCTGAAGATATTTTATGACACTACGAACATGTGTTCGTCGGTTTATACGCCCACCACTTGCATTGCACTCCGGTGCATATGCAACATTAGTAGCATGTTTAGGAAGTATCGAGCTGACCCGACGCTTAGCCATATGGTTGCAGAGATGGAGACAAGTACTTGAAGTACTGGTCCACCATTCCATCTCTTTATTGCCTCGCTGCATGCATGGACCCTAGGGCTAAGGTGGAAGGGGTAGAAAACACCCTGACTTTCATTTCCTCGTGCATGAACCTGGAAGAGCCACCTGAAGGGTTCATTTACGAGAAGTTGACAGACCTGTTCACATACTACGATACTAGGTATGGTGGTGGTGGTGGTGAGACTGTGATTACGGACATTGATACCTTGTTCGGAGATGATGATTATTCCATTAACCTAGCTAGGGGGAAACTAGGGGTGGACCATCACATAGGAGTGAGCTGTCTCGGTACTTAGATACTGATTACTGCTCAATCCTATCACGTTCTGATAATAAGAATCTTGATTTATTACAGTGGTGGAAATCATATGAGTCCACCTATCCCGTGCTATCTAGGATACGGGATCTACTGACTCCTCCGGTGTCGAGCATAGCATCGGAGTCTGCTTTTTCTATTGTGAATGTTTATCGGATAGGAGATCGAGATTACGTCCACATATGGTTGAGGCCTTGGCATGTTTGAAGGATTGGGAGGAATCGAGGTTTAGCATCCGTGATCGTGCTGAAGCTAGGACTGTGACAGACACTGCAGTCGCATCCACATCCACTACGATGGCGGAGGAGCTGATTGCCGATGATGATGATGATCCATATGATACTGATCTTGATGTTGCGGCTGATGATTCTCATGATATGCCGCTTGACGATTGATGCTGATCTGCTCTTTTTTTTCGATGTTTTTTTATTCATTGTATTTATACGCTTTGTTTGTACCATACGTTGTGTTGAAACTTATACTTGTTTTGTTCGGACCATTGTTTCAAAAGCATGATTGGTAATTTTTCATTTGTGTAGTTTAATTTTTTTTTAATTTTAATTTTTACTAACATAATGTATTGATTTATTTTTTTTACGATTTAAATTTTATTTTAAAAATTAATAACTTCAATATAATATAATAAATTATAAACATAAAAAAAGCTAAACTAATTTGAATTTGATAAAAAAATTATTTTCTAATATTTGTTTGTTTTATTTAATTTTAATTTTTAAAATTTTTAAATAAATTATATTTAATAATTATTACTCTATACTTAACCTTAATCAATAAAATTTAAAATAAAAAAAAATTTAATCTGCCTATCCGTCAGTCTGTGCGGCCTCCCGTCCCAGACCCCTATCCCGCGTCCCAGCTCCCGCCTGCCCGGCCCTGCCGCCTGGCCCGGCACGGCACGGTAGCACGATCGTGCTCGTGAAAAATGGGCCGTGCCGTGCCGGGCTGGCCTGTTTGACATCTCTACTTTCATGCATATTCAATGAATCCTGTGCGGATTACTGCAAAATGATTTGCATGCCCATATTGCATGAAATTTTTGATGCGTTTACCCTCAAATTTAGTGGTAAATAGTCATGGTTTGATAACCATCGTAAGTTTATATCTACGAATCATCCATTTCGAAGAAATTGAACTGTATTTCGAAAAAATAAATCTGTGATGACAGTTGCACTAGTAGTTCGTTTAGGAGATGCTATTATTACAGAGATTCATAGTTTGGGTTTGTAGAAGGTAACTGAAAAAAATGCTACTAGAAGTAATGGACCAATAGGCAAATTATTTGGCTGGAGGAAACGTAGTATATTTTGCGACTTGCCCTGTTGGAAGTCCACTTTAATTCATCATAACTTAGAAGTAATGCATATTAAAAAAATATTTTTGACAATGTTTTTAACACTGTCCTTAATGTAGATGGAAAAATAAAAGACACTTTAACATCAAGACAAGAGCTGAATGATTACTGTCGGCATCCCGAATTGAAACTGAATGAGGAAATTATAAAATTTCTAAATCTTGCTACACAATTGATAAGAAGGCGAGACAGATATTTTGTGAATAGGTTAAAATATTTTAAATTTCCTGATGGATATGTGTCAAATATGGGTAGATGCGTGGATATGAAGAATCTTAAGTTATTTGGAATGAAAAGTCTTGACTATCATGTATTTATGCAGATATTAATACCAATTGTATTCCGTGAATTACTTCCACTAAGTGTTTGGAAGGTCCTGATAGAACTTGTTTGTTTTTCAAATAGCTAAATGCAACCACAATCAAAATAGATGACATGGTGAGGCTGGAGAATGACATTCCACTTGTTATTTGTAAGCTTGAATGGATATTCCCACCGAATTTTTTTGACTCAATGGAGCATTTGCCAGTCCTTTTGGCATATGAAGCAAGGATTGTAGGGCCATTGCAATTCAGGTGGATGTATCCTTTTAAGAGGTATATACATATAATTTACTGTGTTTTAAGATTTCGTACTTTAAGTAATATTATAATTTAACCAAATTGAAACCTAACATTGTGGTTGTAGGTATCTTCGTAAATTGAAATTGAATGTTAGAAACAAGGTAAAAGTTGAAGGTTCAATTTGCAATGCATATTTAGTAGAAGAAGCACCATCATTTTGTTCTTATTATTTTGAGGATCATGTCAATACAAAGAATAGAAATGTGCCGTTGAATTATGAAGGTCATTTGATTAGAAGATGATTCTATAGACAAACTATCTATCTTCTAGCACCATGAAGAGCATTTGGAAGAGAAATGAAAAGATGTATGACAGATGAAGAGTACAAAGCAACCCGGAGCTAAATTTTACTTAATTATTACGAGGTTGCACCTACATTGAGTATGTATACACAAAATGATTGCAGGTTTAATCATAGTTTAATTTTATTTTTAATAGGAATTAATAAAAATTGATATATATTTTTTCTCTCTTTTTATATTTGTACAGTATTTATGTTGAGTAGTTAAAATATAGACAACCAGCAATTTCCAGCAAAGATGTTGATTGTATAATAGAAATTGAATTTGCAATTGGTACAAAAATTATGTGAGAATTATTAAGTTTTAAATTTTTGAATTATTTAATTTATTATTAGCTTTTATTTGTTAATATCAATTTTTTAATTTATGTCATAGGCAATTGATCCTTCAAATGAAGATTCAAATATTTTTATTCAGAATCTAAGTAAAGCCCCTTTAGATATGTGCCAACCTATCTTGGGTATTTTGTTAATGGATATAAATTTCACACAAACGGGATGGTTCTTCTAAAATAATATGAATAGTGGTGTATGCATTAAAGAGCAAATATAGTGCAGATGAGATTGATTATTATGATCAACTCAGATAAGTTATTGAGTTGGAGTATCCTGACTCGAAAATAATAGATTGTATTATTTAAGTGTGAGTGGTTTGATCCTACGAAAATATGGGCACAAAGATTCATTCGGATTATAAGCTAGTGGATGTTAATCATAAATGTATATATAATCGATATGAGCCATTTATTATGCCAGTTCAAGCCGCTCAAGTATATTATTATACATATCCGAGGTTATCTCGTGATAAGAGTGATTTGTGGGTGATTTGCAAAATCAAAGCACGACAAAATTTGAAGTACCAACATTGCAAGAAAGAAGTGTAGACTTAGATATTTCACCAGCATTCCATGAAGATGACATAAATAATATTGAACCTGTGAATGTCGATGATGATCCAGAAAATTTATGTGACTCAAATGGTACATAATAGAAATTAAAGATTATCACTTTCTATCTAAAGATAAGTTCGAATTTCTATTGGAATCAGACGAAATATCAGAAGATCTTTTGGAAGAGGACAGTGATGCCGATAATAAATTATTATAATTTTATTATAATATTAAACTATAAAAGACTTTTTATAATTTGTTGAAATCTATCGGTGTGTTTTATTATAAAATGCATGCTTGTTCATCATATCTCTATTGTTTGTTCTATATTTTATTTTCCACAACAGATGACACATAAAGGATGTGGCAGTGGTGGAGGTGAACGTGGACACAGAAATGAACCAAATTCATCTAGTATGCTACATTATGTTGCAAAATCAGTACCATCTCATAGCCACCATATCCATACTTTAAGATCACAATCACCATCTCCATTTCTATCACTATCACCATCATTGAGACCTCTACTATCACCTTTTTTAGATGTAATCCCCCTACCGATTGTCCATTCTGCACACACTTTTGATCCATCTCTATCTTCTACACCACATTTTACACCGATTGTACCCCCATTTACAATACCAACAACATCATCAAATGTAGTGGCTTTTATCTATAGTCAGTGCAAAGTTAGAAATTGAGATTGTGGATGAGAGGTAAAAGAAATATGTAAAAATGACTTGAAAAATTTTTTGATGTTACTATTAGTCGTTTTTTTTATTTTGTTATGATTCGCTTGTTTTCTATGTTATTTATTTGTATAGTTTTATTTCATCTCACAAGTATCCAACTATAATTACAAAGTCTTTCAAGAAAATGGCTGTTCTAAATCATTCTCCTAGAAGAAAGTTTTAGAATTGGCAAAGGAATCCTATTTTAATGATTTTTAGGTAAAAATAACAAAACAAAAGTATTGAAAAATAATAATCAAATTACTTATCTATTATGTTGGTTATTTTTCAAGCAATAAATAATTATGTTCTTGTTGTTATTATAAATTCTTTTGTGATTTTTCTATATATAGAATTAGTGCACATGGGCACCTAAATTTGATGGAAAGATAAAGTCATTATAAAAGATCAAAGCTGCTCAACGATATTCTGCTTTTGTCCATAAATTGAAGAATATGAAGAAAGGCATGATTTTATATCCGAGGATGACTAGTTCGAGTGGCTTATGTATTGGGAGGATTCAGATGTGATGAAAAAATCAGATATTGCCAGTAAAAATCGACGAAGTGAGGTAGCTGGACTAGGTACAAAAATTTGTCTACACAACATGAGGGTCAAAGTCAGCATTGAGCACGCTCGAGATCTCGTACAATTTTAAAATTGTAAACATTTATATATTTAGTGGTTTTCCTAATAGTACAATAAATCAAATCTCTGCATGGTTTTATTAATTTTGTTAAATTTTTTAATCATTTGTTTTTTAATGACTTAATAAAAACATATTCTAGGGTGGAGAATTGTGCCGGGATCAAAATTTTTATCAAATTTTCAAGATGTATGTGAAGAAAGTGGATGGTTAGTTTGTTGACAATAATTTTCAGATGATTGTTGTAAGAACTTGTTATATTAATAAAATTTTATAATACTACAGTAAATTTAGAAAATTTTTTGGATTGCAAAATATTTATTTTATTTTTGTATATCTAGAATAGTTTTTTTCTCTATTTTATCTCGGGACCTAATGGAGGAACATGTGACAGCTGCTCATCAACAAGTTGAGGGTTCTATGGAACTTCAACCAAGTGACTATAATCCTATTATTTAGAGACCATAGGAGGTCATAAGAAGCAGTGAGTGTATGAAATCAGCTCGAAGGGAGTGACATTTTGTTGTAGCAATCGTGCTTCTAATTCATCTATCACAGCAATGGTCGATGAGGTGATCAAACAACAAGTAATGGAAACAAATGAACGTATTGTAGTTATGGAGACCGAAATAAAAAAGAAGGATGAGCAGATATCTCATTTAAAGAAAGAAAAATATGAAATTAAATAATAAAAGGATAAGCAGTATACCAATTTGATGGAAGAAAAGAAGAAATTAAAGAAATGAATGATGAGATGAAAGGAATTAAAATTGTAATGCAATAGCAGATGTCCTATATGGAGTCACAGGGGCATTGGCGCAACAAATAGCATTCCAAGATCTAGCTACAAAACCTCGCCGGATAGTAGATGTCCTATATGGAGTTACAGTTAGCGGTATTGGCACAATAGATAGCATTCCGTGATCTAGCTACGAAACCTCGTAGGATTGGCTAGCATTTCGTACAAATTATGAGAATGATTGAGTATGAGAATTATTTCTGAACTGTTATTTATTTTTTTCCATGTGTAGCAAATAATTATGTTATTTTTTCCAGGTTTCAATTTTTATTATTCTATTTTATTCTTTGCTTTTCCGATTAACCCAATTATGAATCTTTGTAGGACACATTATGTGAGACAAAAGAAAAAATTATGATTCAAAGCATTCAAACAATACCACAGTCCTTCCAATGCATGGGTCCCATTTTTACCGATTTCATCTTTATCAAAAAGAGGGTAGCTTATCTTATCTTTATTATTCTGAAAACATTTTATTTTTGCACTCTCTTTATCTCTAAACATAATTACTTGATATCTTTTGTATTTTTTTTGAAGTTGTAAGACAATCAAATTTAATTTGTGTTTGTTTATGTCTATAATATTTGTTTTTATACATATGTGAATATGTTTTTGTGTCTCTAAATTTTTTGGGAAGAGTTTTAGCCTATTATAGGTATGTAAAAGCCTATTTTTAGCAGCGACAGTAGCGGTATATATAAAAACATATTTATTTCAACTTTAATACTACAATATGTATAAGTATGTATATAGTTATACATAAATGGCAGCGAGAGTAGTTGTAACGACAACAAATGTGATATATAAGTATGTATATAGTTAGTATATATGTACATATAATACTACAGTATTTTATGTACATATATATTGAGTATATATAGTACTCAGTATATATGTACACATAATACTATAGTTTATATGTACATATACTATTGTAATATATGTACTAGTGAAATGCTAATATATATGTAGATATTTACTGCAGCAATATATATTTATCAAAACATAGTCAATTATTTATTTATATATTTTGATTTGATTTGGTGGTTTAAATTCCGTACATTTATGGTACCACAGTATTTCCCATACAAAGCTTGTATAAGTGAATATATATTTCGACAAACATGATGCACCATGATTAAGACACATTTTTGTAGTGGAAAGTTGGTGATCAGAGGAGCAGAGAGAGAGAAAGCAATGTCAATGCATTGATAGATTATACTTTATGCACAGGCGGTAGATACATTGATTAATATGATGCATTATTTTTTTTAATTTCTTTGTTTTAGTTATTTAAAATATTGTATTTGAATAAGTTATTAAATAAATTTTTTTTGTTAAATTTAAAAGTTTCATTTATTATTTTTGTTTTTATAAAATTTAATTTTAAAATATTAAATTTTTTAATTAATTTTTGTTTAAACTGTATGACAATCAACTTTAATTTGTGTTTGTTCATGTATATATTAATTGTTTTTATATATCTATGAATATGTTTGTATTTCTCTGAATTTTTTGGTAGAGTTTTAACTTATTATAGGTATGTGAATGCCTAATATCAGTAGCGGTAGCTAAGGTAGCAGCGATAGCAGTTCTAGCAGTGGAGGCAACGGAGGCAGCGGCAGCATCAGAGGCAGTGGAGGCAGCGGCAGCATCAGAGGCAGCGTCGACATCGGTGGCAGCATCGGCTGTAGCAGCAGCGGCGGCAGCAACGGTATCGATGGTATCAGTGATAACATAGACAACACCAGTAGCAGCCCCAGTGGCGGCTGCACTGGTAGTGGCGATAGCATTGACAGCTGCCGTAGTGGCTACTGCCATTACGACAAGGGCGGCAGTGGCAGCGAGAGCACTAGGAATGGCAAAATTTGTGGTATATATGTACGTATATTGTCAATATATACATACATATAATTCTGCATTATTTTATGTACATACATACTGAGTATATATGTACGCATAATAATACAATTTATATGTACAAATACTGTAGTAATATATGTACGAGTGAAATGCTAGTATATATGTATATTTTTGCTGCAGTAATATGTATTTATCAAAGCATAGTTTTTTTTAATTTATTTTGATTTTATTTAGTGGTTTAAATTTCTTACAGATGTGGTGCCACATTGTTTCCCATACGAAGCTTGTATAAGTGAATGGATTTTTCAACAGACATGAACCACCGTGACTCGGACAACATTTTTGTAGTGGAAAGTTGGTAATCGGAGGAGCAGAGAGAGAGAAAGCAACATCAATGCATTAATAGATTATACTTTATGCACAGTTGGTAGATACATTGATAACTAAGATGTAATATAATTTTTTTAGTTATTAAAAATATTGTATTTGAATAAGTTATTAAATGAATTTTTTTGTTTAATTTAAAATTTTCTTTTATAGTTTCTATTTATTAAATTTAATATAAAAATATTAAACTATTTAATTAAATTTTAGTTCAAGCAGTATGACAATCAACTTTAATTTGTGTTTGTTTATATCTATAATAACTATTTTTATATATCTATGAAAATGTATGCGTGTCTTCGAATTTTTTGGGTAGATTTTTAGCCTATTATAGGTCTGTAAAAAACATAATATCAGTAGCAGTATCAGTGATAGTGACAGTGGCGACGATAGCGGCGACAGTAGAAGTAGCAATGGCGGTAGTGGTGGCATTGGCAGGAGCGGGGGTAGCCATGGTTATAGCAGTGGTAGGGCAAGAGCGGTGCCATCAGAAGCAGTGGCAATGACAGCAGTGGTGGAAGTGGCAGTAACAGCGACTGCACCGGAAGCAGCTGTGGCAGTCATGGTAGCAGCAACTGCACCGGAAGCAGTGGCTGCACCGGAAGCAGCGGCTGCACCGGAAGAAGCAGATGCACCGAAAGCAGCGGCATCACCGGAAGCAATAATAGAGGCGCTAGTGCGGTGTTAGTAGTGGCGGCGGCGACCATAGCAAAGGCAGTGCTGTAGCGATGACAGTAGCAGTGGCACTGGCAGCGATAGCGACAAAGGTAGCAGTGGCAGGAGCGGCAGCGGGTGCAATAGCAATAGCACCAAATGAGGTATATACATAAGAAAAAAGTCAGTATATATGTAGATATAATATTGTAGTATTTTATGTACATATATATTGAGTATATCTATACTCAGTTTATATGTACACATAATACTATTATTTTTATGTACATATACTTCAGTAATATATGTACGAGTGAAATGCTAGTATATATTTACATATATACTACATGATTATATATGTATCAAAATATTTTTTTTAATTTGAGTGAGTGGTTTAAATTTCTTACTGATATGATACCGCATTGTTCCTCATACAAAGCTTTTATAAGTGTTGAGATTTTTCACTACACATTACGTGTCATGACTCAAATAGTTTTGTCACAATAGAAAAATGATGATTGGAGGAGCATAGGGAGAGAAAACAACGTCAATAACTGGATATTATAATTTATGCACTGTCGGTAGATACATTGATGAATAAGATGAAATAAAAGTTTTTTATTTTTTGTTCCAATTATGTAAAATATTGAATTTGAATAAGATATTAAATGATTTTATTCTTTGATTATTATAAATTATTTATAGTTTAAATTTTTATTCAATTTGATATAAAAATATTAAATTATTTAATTAAAAAATTTTACAGGTGGACACAGCCAAAGGAGTCGGTCAAAAGTGTGTTCTACAATGATGCTATCAGTCGATATAAAGACATTGTGTACGAGATCAAAGATAAATGGTCGAAGAAGAAAGAAAAAGATTTGAGTGTCCCTGATCATATTTTCAAGGAGTGGCGGAGCAATTGGGATGATCCAGATTATAGGAAGAGGTGTGATAAACAGAGCAGCAATCATCGCCCAGAGTAGGCTAGGAAGGGTTGTGGCATGTCTACAAACACTTGTGGATCTTACTCTATTCACGAGCACGAACGAATATTGGTATTATTTCTAATTTATACTTTTTATGTTTATTACTTTGTGAAATGTGTTCAATTATGCCTAAATTTTTTCTCATTAAGAATTTTTTTTTCAATAGAATTAACATATGTATTGTATGTAATTATAGACACGCAAGGAGGATAAAAAGCCCAATGCTCCTCGCTTAACCAGATACATGCAGACGAAGGCTCATGATAATCAGACTTTCATTGATCAGAGATCTCGTCAGCAAATGTTAGTTTCATTAAATAAAATTAACTTTTCTTTTTTTTGTTTGATTATAAATTGAAATTCTTTTTGTACATTTTTACCAGGCGAGATATGAAGAAATGTTAGCTACTGCGACTCAAGCATATTCCAAGTCTACTTCAGGTTCATGTGATGGTGCAACAGGTAGTTCTCATTCATCAGCTTCACCAGTTGATACGAATCAAATTTGGTATGTGGCTATTGATGGCAAGGAGAAGATGTCCGTCTATGGCATCTATTCATTGATATCATCATTCTACTCACATAGATGACCACATTATGAAGTTGTATTTTTAGGACCAATTTAGAATTTGTTCTCGATGATGGAGGAATTTCAGGACATGATGCGAAATGCAATACAGTATCTGTTGGTCAATACAGAGCGACACATGATCGACTATGAGGATGATAGGGATGAATTACGTATGTTTTTTGATGGGCTTACAAAGAAGTTTCAGGAAAGAGGACTACAGTTCAATCCTAATGATCTACCATAGATTTTTCTGCATAATGCTCCAGCTACAGCATCTACTCCATCACCTATAGTAACACCTGCAACAACTACATCAGGACTAGCAGCAGTAGACAGCTTTACCTCAATAGCCGACACCTCACCGTGTGTACTAGATATATCGTAGTATAATGATTATGAAACTAGGTTGGATGATTGAGTCTATTACACTAATTTTTTTTCAATGCATTAAACCTTGATTTTGGATTTCATTTTTTTATTTTTTCTTGATGTATTATATATATATATATGCAGTATATATA
>JAREIK010014468.1:37500-85000 GCA_029783825.1 Sapria himalayana
CTTAAATAACAGTAGCTGATACTACATGTCCCAAAAATTTTACTTCTATCAACCAAAAGTCACATTTACCAAACATAGTATACAACTTATATTCTCTCAAAGTTTGGAAAACAATATCTAAATGATCCTCATGCTCTCCTTCGGAGTAAGAAGAGATAAAAATGTCATCCACAAAAACAACAATAAAATAATCTAAATATGGCTGAAATATTATATGCATAAGATCCATGAATGTTGTTGGCACTTTTGTTAATCCGAAAGGCATTTCTATAAGCTCAAAATGCCCATACCATGTTCTAAATACTCACAACTGGTGATATCCAGTATAAATATCTATTTTGGAAAAAACATGTGCCCCTTTTAACTGGTCAAAGAAATCATCAATCCTTAGTAATGAATATCGATTTTTTTATCATAACCTTATTCAACTGTCGATAATTAATACACAATCAAAGGGTTTTATTATTCATTTTACAAATAAAAGCTGAGCACCACAAGGTTAAGTGCTGAGTTTAATGAAATCCTTGTCAAACAAATATTGTATCTGGAACTTGAGTTCTTGTAATACAATCGGTGTCATTAGATGTGGAGGTAATCCTGGTGTGCCGGTAATCCTGTGATGGGGTGATCCTAGTAATTCATTAAGAAAAACATCCTTATATTCACAAACTATCCGAGAAAGATCCATATTCAATATCCTAGCTTATTTTAGGGTGAGACATGTCAGCCAACCCAAAAGTTGTTCTTGCCATTTAGAATCATATATAGTCTTGTGTAATGCATCACGCATATGGTCTTGTCATACAACATATATATCATCTTGTGTGTGGATAATAATTCTTCAATGATCTCAAACAATAATGATTAGATGTGTTATTATCCAGTTCATGCCAAGAATTACATCAAATCCGACATGCTCACGACTCTAAGGTTTGCTATGAGTAGGAATCCTGAGATTTCTAACTCATATCTTATCTATCTATCTTCTGTCTATCTATCTATCTATATTTCTATCTATTTATCTATCTATCATATTGTCTATCTATCTATCTTCTATCTATCTATCTGCCTATCTATCTATTTATCTATATGTCTATAAATCTATTTTTGTATCTATCTATCAATTTATCGATCTATTTAACTACGGTTTATCTATCTTTCTATATTTTTATCAATATATCTATGTTTCTATCTATCTATCTTTCTGTTTGTCTATCAATCTGTCTATCAATCTAAATATCAATTTGTCTATAAATTTATCTATCCATCTATCAATCTATCAATATATTTCACTATTTATTTGTCTATTAATTAATCTATCAATCTCCCTATCAATTTGTATATCTATCTTCTTTCAATCTATTTTTCTATCAATCTATCTGAATTTCTATCTATGAAATTATCTATATGTCTTTCTATCTATCTATCTATCAGTATTTATATCTATCTGTCTATCTATCTATCTATCTGTCTATCAACTCTCTATATATCAGTTTTTTATCTATCTTTCTATCTTTTATTCTTTCTATTTATCTTTATATCAATCCATCTGTCTATCAATCTATATATCAATGTATCTATCTATGTATATGTCTATCTATCTATCTATCTATAAGTCTATCTAATTATCTATCTATATATATAATATATATATATATATATATCTATATATATATATATATATATATATCAATATATCTATAATATATATCTATATATCTATATATTCTATATCTATATATCTATATATCTATCTATTTAATCTATCTATCTATATGTTTGTCTATCTATCTATCTATCTATCTATCTATCTATCTATCTATCTATCTATCTATCTGTCTATCTGTCTCTGTCGTCTATAATATCAATCAATCTTTCTATTATATGTGTATCTATTATCTATATGCCTATCTATATGTCTATCTCTATATCTTTCTATCAATCAATAATAAATCTGTCTCTCTATCAATCTGTCTAATATTCTTTCTACCCTATCTGTCTATCTATTTGTCTATCTGTCTTTTATCATTTATCTATAGATCTATTTATTGTTTTTCATTCTATTTAATATATATCTATCTATTATTTCTCTATCTATATATCTATTTTTCTATCTAAGTGTCTATGTATCAGTCTATCTATTTGTCTATCTATGTGTTGATAATCTATCAATTATCAATCTATCTATCTATATATATTTATATCTATCTATGTATCTCTATCTATCAATCTATATTCTATCTGTCTTTCAATCTATATATCTAGATCTATTCAATTTTTCTATCAATCTATCTATCAATCTATCTATCAATCTATCTATCAATCTATCTATCAATCCTTCAATCTATGTGTCTATCTATCTATCTATATTTCTATCTATCTTCTTGCTATCAATTGACTATTTTTTCTGACTATTTTTCTATCATTCTTTATAGCTATTTATCTATTTACTTTGTTGTCATATCTGTAATCAATCTATGTGTCTATTTTTCTATCTGTTTAATTGTCTATTTATCTATCTATTTATCTATTTATGTGTTTATTTATTATCAGTCTATCCATTTGTCTATCTATGTATATCTATCTTTCTATATTTCTGTCAATCTATCTATCGATCTTTCTATCTATCATTAATCTATATCTCTATCTATCTCTCTATCTATCTGTATATTTGTCTATCTTTCTGCCTATCTATCAGCATATAAGTCAATCTTTTTTTATATCTATCTGCTTATCTATGTTTATCTATCTATCTATCTATCTTTCTTTCTATCTTTCTATTTATCTTATTATCTATCAATACGTCTATCTATCAATCTATTTGACTATATTTCTATTAATATATCTATCTATCTGTCAATATATCAATTTATCTCTCTATCTATCTATTCATTTATGTTTATCTATCTTTCTATCTATTATCTAAGTATTTGTCTAATAATCTTAATCTGTCTATCAATATATCTACCTATCTAAATATTTGTATCTATATCTTTTTGTCTTTCTATTGTCTATCTATAACTGTCTATCTATCTATCTATATGTTAGTCTATCTATCAATCTATTCATCTATTTATCTGTGTATCTATCTATTTATTTCTTTCTCCATCTATCTATCTATCTATCTATGTATCTATCTAATAATCTATTTAATAATCTTTCTATTAACTGTCTATATATGTCTATATCAATCTATATATCAAATCTATATATTTATCAATCAATCAATCTATCTATCTTTCTATTTGTCTGTCAATTTATCGGCGTGTATGTCTATCAATCAATTTGTGTATCTATCAATTAGTCTTTATCTGGTTGTCTATATGTCTATATGTCTACCTATCTATCTATCTATCTATTGTCTATCTATCTGTTCTAACTTTCTATCTATCTATCTATCTAACTATCTAACTATCTATCTATCTCATTTGTATATCTATTTGTTTATCTATCAGTTTATCTATCTATCTATCACTCTATCTATCTGTCTATTATCTATCAATCAATCAATCAATCTATCTATCTATATATCTGTATGTTATCTTTTTGGTCTATCTATCTATTTATCTATGTATTTATCTATATGTCTATCTATCATTCTATCTATCTGACTTTCTATCTATTTGTCTAACTAATATCTATCTATTTATCTGTCTACCTATCGATCTATCTATCAATCTTTTTGTCATCTATCTATATATATTTCTTTCTACCTTTCTATATAACTATTTTTCTATTTATCAGTCTTTTTATCTGTCTATCTTTTTATCTATCTATCTATCAATCTATCAATATCTACATCTATCTATCTGTCTACATATTTATCTATCTATCTATCTATGTATCTATTTGTCTAGCTAGCTATCTATCTTTATATAATCTGTCTATCTACCTATCATTATGTAAATAAATCTCTCTATTAACCTATTTATCAATCTATTTATCTATCTTTCTATCTATTTTTGTATTTATCTATCTATCTGTCTATCAATAAATCTATCAAACTGTCTACCTTTTTGTCCATCTATCAATTTATCTTATTGTTTGTCTATTTGTATGCCTAACTATCTAACTATCTGTCTATTATTCTTCTTCTCTATTTGTCTTTCTATCTATCAGTCTTTCCTTTTATCTATCTATCTATCTGTCTGTCTATCTATCAATCTAACTATTTTTCTATCTGTCTATCTATGAATCTACCTATATATCTATATACATGTCTATCAATTTATCTATTTATTTGTCTATCAATCTGTATGTTTATCTATTTGTTTGACTTTCTATATTTCTATTTATTTGCCTATTTTTCTATCTATCTATCTTTCTATCTATCTATCTATCTATCTATATATCTCTCTCTATCTCTATCTATCAATCTTATATCTTCTATATATCTATCTACCTTTCTATCTGTCTATTTAATGTCTATCTATCTGTCTCTCTATCTGTCAATCAATCAATCCATCCATCCATCAATCAATCTATTCTTTATTTATCTATCTATCTTTTTATCCATCTGTCTATCAATTTGCCTATCTATCTATCTATCTATCTTTTTGTCTATCTTTTTATCTTTCTTTCTATCTATCTTTCTGTCTATCTTTCTCTCTAACTATATATCAATCAATCAATCTATCTATTTATCTCTGTATATATTTGTCTATATATCTGTCTATCTATTTATATATCTTTCTATATATCTATTCATCTATCTATCTGTCTGTCTCTCTATCTATTTGATTATCTATATGTTTCATTATCTATCAGTATATCTATCTATCTCTGTATGTATTTATCTATCTATATAAACTGTCTATGTATCTATCTATTTATTTGTATATCTTTATGGCTATCTATTTGTCTATCTTCTATCTATCTATCTATCTATCTGCCTATCTATCTATCTATCGACCTAACTATCTATCTATCTATCTATCTATCTTTCTTTCTTTCTTTCTATCTATCGATCTATTTGTCTATCTATCTATGTTTCTATCTATCTATCTCTCTATCTATCTATTTGTCTATCTTTCTATCTATCTATCTATCTATCTATATTTTTGTCTGTCTATCTTTCTATATTTCTATCAATCATTAAGTCTATCTATACTAAAGAAAATGTCTATTTAGCTATCGAAATTTGTTAGAGATATAATTTCTAGCTAATTAGAGAGCGATTAGTTAGTGAATAATAATAGATGTTTGATTTTATATTGAATTACAATTTTGTGAATGATTTGTGTTGGATTAGAGACTAAAATATTTGATTGAAAATTGTCCATAGCTAAAATTATCAAAATTTTCATGCAAAGAATTGTGGGCATTTTAGCAATGATAGTAAAGATGAATTTTCCATAACTATTTAGTTTGACACAAAATCCCTTGCAAAATAATATTCTTAAAATTATTTTTTTGATTTTTTATTTAATTGCAAAAGATATTCTTTATATGATAATTTTAACAAAATATATCCATTTAGCTAGGGATTTTTACATAGCTATGTGGGTTGGGGGATAATTTCTGTCGCTAATCTATATTGACCTTACTTTTTTTATGTATATTATTTATTTTTAATTTTTTATGTAATTTTGTATATTAAATCTTTGCCCTAGTCTATTGCTGAGTGATTCTTGAAAGACACATTTCCCTCATATAATTATAAAAATAAGATATTATAAATAAATAAGTTCAAATATATATAAATACCAATACAAATTTTTATTAATAAAGACTAAAATAACTATTTTTCTAATTATAAAATTTTAAAAATGTATACAAAATATTTTTCTGAAATATTTAATTATCATATATAAATATTTTTATTAAAAAAATTGTAAATAATAATTATATAATTATAATCAATTTTTAAGATATTTTTATTAATAATTGATCATACATAAAATTACTACTAATAAAAGCTAAAATAATTAATTATATGATTAAATAAAAAAATTTATAAAAATATTTGAATTAACAAACAAACAAGTAATATATATATTATTTAAAGTAAAAATAATTTATGATTATAGGAAACATTTTAAAAATAATTACGAAAGATTTAAAATTTTTGAATTATAAAAAAAGTTTAAAATTTACCTAAAATTTAAATCAAGATAAACTGATATTTAAAAATTAATACATAGATGTTTTTATTACATCACAAAAATTTTGATAATTTAAAAATAAATATCTTAGTGTGGTTATTAATAGAACACATCGAGTATTTTTTTAGGGTTTTAAAAAGTTATTTAAATATTACTAATGAACACTTTTGAAAGTACTACCAAACTAAAGCTAAGTTGATTTGAATTCAAGTTTTATTTTTTGTCCATACTGAAATTTATAATAATTAAATAAATGAATAAGATCTTTACAATTAGTTCTTTTTATTTAAATAATAAATATAACTTTTTTTAATGATCTTCTCACTTTAAGTAATTTATAGAATTTTATAAATTATAAATTATATCAAATAATATGATATTTTATGCCTTTTTAATTGTTTCATATTATATTCATTAAAAATAAAATGAATTTTTAAATATTTATAACCATGATATATATATATATATATAATTCTATATTATAATATAATATTATTTGTTTATTTATGAATTAATATTATAAGTTTATCCATAAATTAAAAATAATATTAAATGTTTTAAATTTTAATGGCTATACTTTTATATAATTTATTTATGGCTATATTAAATAATTTGTTTTTTATAAATGAAATAATTTGAAAATTTGATTACCAATTATTAGTTTTCATGGTTATTAGTAAGATAATTTTTTTAATCATCATTTTTATAACCATTAATAAATTGTTTTTTTCTAAATTCATTTCATTAATTTATAATTAATATTACAAAATTAACCATTAAAATTTCATAAATTATTAACCATAAATTTATTTATTTATGAAATAATATTTTTATGGTTAAATAAAATTCTATTTCATTTTTTTTATTTAAATTATTTAATTTTTATGAATTTAGTTTACTTTTATATTTTGTCTTTTTTTTTCTATATATTTACATCCATTTTTTTATTATATATTCCATTAAAAAAGAAAACCCTAAGGCATTCAAGCTTAAACCATTTTTTCTATCTTTTAAAAGAGGAAGAGAGGAGAAGTGAAAAGGGACTATGGATTCAACCTTCAAATGCTACCTCTTCTTGTTACCTAGTAAGATTATAATTACTCTTCTCTTACAGAATACTAAATACATTTCTTTGTCTGTCTCAATTTTATTATCACTGGCAGAGTTTGGTTTATAAAATTATTTATTTTTCATTTTTCCCTAATTTTTCTACTTATTTATTCTATTTTTACATCACTTATAAGATTTTGACTCTCCGCCATTAATGAAATAATATACAGTTAGTGTAAACTTAGTTCTTTGACGGATTAATTTTTTAGGGTTTCATGGATTTCAAAAACTAAATGTATGCTTATTGTTTCCTACTTATGCAACTTTAAAAAAATTTGCTTAATGTATTTTTCTTCAGTAACTTAAGAAAAAATAAACATAGTGTTTAAGGGTTCTATCTTGATTGTCTCTAAAAATATTATAAATAGATAACATTATATTTTAACTTTTATACATTTATATAATCATATGACATTATATATATATATCTATACTGTAATATATATATAAGCATATTACATTATATATAAATATTGATATGTTTATATAAACATATAATGTTATATATAAATATTTATACATATATAAATGTTTATAAATATTTATACAACATTTACATAAAACTATCCATTTATATAATTTTTTATATAACATATAAAATGTTTATACATATTTGTAAACAATTATATTACAAATAAATTTTTATATAAATATTAATATTTATAATGTTTATATAGATGTGATATATATACTATATAATATTTATAAAAGTGCTACATATATATATATATGTAATATTTATAAAAATCAACATTATATCTAAACACGTGTATACTTATATAATCATATGTCATTATATATAAAGTTTATACTTTAATATAAATATGCATCCAAGATAATAGTGATGTGCAATCTGATGCATGTATGCATACACAAGAGATTACCTCTATAATTTATATATCATATGATGAATATATATATCATAGATGGATATTATTAAGTAAATTTACAAATAGATAAATCATTTGTTATTATAATGTGATAAATCATTTGTTATCCCAAAAATGAAGTTATGCCAAAAAATTAAACTTAATTTGGATTCTCCCCAAATTTAGTTTCTGCCCAATCATATAATTGAAGTCCCTACTATTTTGCCATATTACCATGCACAACCATGCACACTATCAACAAAAACAATAATACACAACTCCAATGCCTATTGTGCAATTGAGGTGCCTACTACCATGCACAAACTCTCTTATCATGCATAAACCATTCAACATCCTCTTTATGGAGTTGATGCTCATCTCACACAGTATGTGATGGTAGTATATGGGGTGTTACTGTAGCATGTACGCCCTTGTCCCCTGTGGTGGCACAATGTATGTTCTCTCATTTTTTAGGCTTTTGAACACTTACATGCCTCAAGGTTTGTTTTCCTTAGAGTTTTGGCTTTGATACATTACATAATTCTATGCCAAACATAAAGATTGATGAAAAACCTCTGAGTAAAAATATAACAAGCAATCCTCTCATATAATATAATGAGCCAATGAATTGAAGCAGTCTAGATGTTAGGTGCTTCCATCAATAATAACAAAGAAATAATAAAAAAAAAGTAAAAAACACAAAAGGTATCATTATAAACTATAATAATTAGTATTAATTAATATATTATTTATTTTTCTAAAATATTAATATGGTAATATTAGTTAAGAATGAATTCAATAAATTTTGTGAGTAACTCATGAGTTCAAAATCCATGAACAATGAAGTGTCTCACACATTATATGGCTTTAGTTGTTTGATTTGTAAGCTATTGCAGCATTCTATTGATGACTATTGTTTGTGTTGTGTTTACATGTTACACACATGAACTTTTACCAATTTGTTGTGGAATAGCCAGAACATCAGCAGCTTATTATTGACACAAGAGCTTTGCCACCTCTTGTGGACCTATTGAAGAGGCACCAAGATGGATCTACTTCTCAAGCAATGAATAGCATCCTAAGACGTGTTGATGGTGCGATCACCAACCTTGCCAATGAGAATAGCACCATCAAAACTCATATTAGGTAGTTATTTTTAATGCAATCACTTTTGGCACTGTGCACAATGCTTTCTATTAATGAGTTATTTTTCAAGATGAATGGTGTGATACGACCTCTGGCCGAATTGTTAGACCCCTTTGTCACCAAAGTACAAAGGGCATCTGATGGGCATTGAGAACCTTAGCTTACAATAATGATGAGAATAAATAACAGGTGATGTTCCTTATTG
This sequence comes from Sapria himalayana, assembly GCA_029783825.1. Classification (NCBI taxonomy): domain Eukaryota; kingdom Viridiplantae; phylum Streptophyta; class Magnoliopsida; order Malpighiales; family Rafflesiaceae; genus Sapria; species Sapria himalayana. The sequence continues at coordinate 46,935 of JAREIK010014468.1, forward strand.
TAAATTGGTAATTTTTTATCATTTACTTTGCCATGAGAAAATAATACTTTTTTTTGACTTTTTAGATTGTCGAGTGCAATGCTCCCCCCCACTCTCATCTTAATATTGTGCTAAGAAGATGTTGCTATACATTATACTTAAAAATTGAGACCTCAATTATTTTTTTTAGTTATCATTATTCTGAAATTTTGATCTAGCCCTTTGTTTTCTTATTTGGACCAATATTTTTGTTGTTGCAAGTAGGTGTGATTGAAATTTGGTTCATTCATCTCCAAACATTAAGAAAGAAGTTCTATCTACTAGGGCATTGCATCTTGTTATTGGTTTGCTCAAGTATTTCCATTTGTAGCATTTTGTTGAAAATTAAATCTCTATTCATTATGTATCTGATCAAATTCTATTTTTATATCATTATCTAAAGTTAATATCTAAATTTACTTTAATTTATTGTAATTTTGATATTTAAATTTGCTTTTAATAATTCTCTAAAGGTTTATCTAATAAATAGTTCATGTTGCCCTAAGAGCTAGAGGAAAGATGCCTTATTATTGAAACAATTAGCGGCAACTGATTCAAATTGCAAGGTAACCATATGTTGATTTTTCCTTCACTTTGATTATTTTCAGGTTTGAGATAAATCATTATATCAGAATTTTTGAGATTACTTTTTGTTTGGATTCATGTTTTGCACTTAAGTTATAAGGAAGAGGATGATCATAGTAAAAAGGAGTGCTCCAATATAATTTTTAAGTATTCTTGTATTCATGTATTAAATAAATAATATAAAAAATATATGTGTAATATAGTATTTGATAGTTCATATATACTATAGCTTCACTGTTTGTCATTGACTGTGGCTGTCGGGTCATGTATCACAGGTCTAGAGTTTTGATGAAGCGCCACAGTCCTTGGGGCACTCTTATGAGCATTTTATTGTGGTATGAGTGTTATCTAGTTCAGCATGGCATGGTCTTGTATGGCATGAGACCATGGGTTTTACTAAGCCTCATTTAGTGGCCCCATATGCCATTTTTGGTTGGGGTGTGGACTAGCCCAATGTGCTAGTTATGACCCATTACTTTGCCCAAGTATCGTTTGTGCTAGAATCATGGCCAGACAATTATGACTCGTTACCTATGACAATGTGGCATGTGCAGAGCTACTTAGGTCCTAGGCATGAGTTATTTTTGGGCACTCATGACTCAAGACCTAATTAACTAACCAAATTATTTTGTTAAAATGTCTAATCCATCACTATGCATGTTTAATATAAATTAGAAAACAACAATTATGTCATACAATAGTGGTTGCGTGTTGTTGTGGGTCTCATAAAATATTTTTTAAGATGAACAATATCTTGTTAAAAGTTATGGGCCTTTTGTTCGATACTAATTAGATGACATTTTAGGGCCCAACCGAGCTGGAGTGTCATGCATGGCATGGAATAGTTCCTTGGAGGGCAAACTTGGCACGGGCCCACAACCCAAAAACTACTAGGGTTCGGGCTGGTTGGTTTGAGTCAGGTCGGTCAAATTTTTACAGAATTAGAGTTTTGGTGTCGTGTCGTCATACTGCCATTGCCTATTGGCCATCTTCGATGTCGTCCCTCTGTCAGGTGCAACTCAGTGCACCGTCACCCACGCCGTGCCCACGTGCCTGCATGGCACGTGGTCCGAAAACCCTCAGCACGGCAAGACAAGACTCGTACTGAGGGTCTGCTCGGCACAGACCTTGTCATGGTACTATTGCATGCCGTGCTAGGCTTCGGGCTGGGTCCGGGCTACCCGACCCAATTGACAACTATAAATGAAATCTTTTTGATTTTCATAGGTAAGATAATTAAGATATTAATCTCTCATAAATTATGTGCTGAGTGAGAATTTTGTATATTAGATATTATATTTTGTATAATCTTTAAGCTAATTGCTTAAACTTATAAAGATATATAATAAAATATCTTTATATTAATAAGATATAAAGATATAAATAATAATATTTTGTATAATCTTTATATTTTGTATAATCTTTAAACTTATAAAGATGTAAAGTATAAAATAATAATAATATTTTATCTAATAAATGCTTTGCTCATAAGATTAATATATTTTTTATTAATTTATTTTAATTATTCTATTCGTTATGTTCTTACTTATTTTTGAGTTTATAGTTCTTTCCTAGTAAAATATAACATACATTTTAGTTAATTAAATATTATAAATAATACATTTGATCCATATAATGAATTAAATTTAGTATTTTGTTACATAAATTTAAATGAACCAAATCTTATAAGAATTTTGAATGTAAAAGTATTTGTATGATAATAATACTAAAATGACTAATCATCTAAGAAATTGTTATATTATATGTATTTGTTGGAGCTCATGTCTTTATTCAATATAAGTAACTTTGTCCAATGTATTGGGTTCAAGACTTATCATATGTATTCTTTAAATTTTGATGGTAAGACATTGATATATGAACTTCTCTCAGACCTTATGCTAAAGCAGAAGGCTTGTGCACTATGGACAATCTTTATATGACGATCCAAATATTTTAGATGATGTAGATAAACCTTTCTTCTCTAGTGTTATTCCTCAAGAAAGCAAAAGATGTAGTAATAATAGTCACACATATATTGTATGGACAAGTTTTAATATGACAAATAGAAAAAATACTAAATGAGAATAAAATCTAGTCAAATATAAATATTTTAAAAAATATATAACTTTAAAACTAGTAGTGGTGTACTAGATGGGTCATCTTAGAAGAAATGTTAAATAATTTACAAAAAATGGTGGATTAGACCCTATATAATTTAAGTTTAGTATAATTATAATTGGATGCACTTCATCTCTAATATTTTTTGTATATATAACTAATAATTGATGATAAAAAATTTTAGGTTGATAAATAGTATGAGATCTTAACTAAAATTTGAACAAGATTCTAAATTTTTATATTTAGTGAGAAATTATATCCTACTTTTTTATCATATAATTTCAAAAATAATTTTTTGTTATATTGTAATAAAATATTAAAAGTGTCAGCAAATTCAAAATTCAAGCTACACACTCAAAAATTTGTATTCTATAAGATTTTGGCATTGATACCATGTTGAGAAACAATACAAAGTAACAAAAGAGTATTTGAGAAATACCTCCAACTTTTTATCATATAATTTCTAAAATGTTTTTTTGTTATATTGTAATAAAATAGTAAAAGTTTTTGCACATTCAAAATGCAAGCCACACACTCAAGAATTTGTATTCCATAATATTTTGGCTTTGAATACTATGTTGAGAAACAATGCAAAGTAAAACAAGAGTATTTAAAAAATCGTATAAGATAATGTGTACAAACTAAACCCTTATATGAGGGACTAATAGAATTATGATATCCCATAGGTTGAATGCTCTTATGCTTATACATATGCAAAAAAAAATAAAATAAAAAATAATAATAAATTGTAAATCACAACAAACTAGATCAAATATTATTTGCATTCATAGTATTTATAGGTACATATTAGATTTCCTACATACACTCATATGAACACATTTCTAAGATAGCATATGGGCATATTGTTGTTTCTAGCTTCAATGCAAAGAGTTATGTTATAGTTTACTTGTGTGTTTTAGTATATTAGTAACTTTTTGGAGATGTTATGTTTACCAATTCATATGATGATAATATTTTAATGTGATATTTTAGAAAATTTGACATGTTATTAGTGAATATATTTGTCATTGAATATATTGTAGACAACATCATGAATACACTTGGAGGATTGTAAGTTTTTTTCATATCTTCTAATTTTAATATTTAATGCATGTATGCAATATTCTGAAAAAGATTGTTGAGATTTAATATTTGTCTATATTTATTTTATTTTTTTAATTTCTTTCTTGTTACGTTGTAGGAGAGCACCTGACATGTGAAACTCTCTCAATCATATATATGTTTATTTTTACTTTATATATATATATATATTATATATATATATATATATATTAGTTTTTCGTAAATTATGAAAATTAATTTATCTTTTCTTTTTTTCTTAGTTGTCCTCCCTTCACAATAAACCTAAGGGGTGAACCCTAATTTGTCAAATGAAACATTCTTTAAAGATCAAGTACTCTAATATTACATGATTTATATAATAGTTATCCACTTTAGTAGCCTTGCAAGAAGTTAATAATACATTTTTTATAATAAATTTATATCATGTTGTATTTTATATACTTAGACATATGAAAAAGCTATGAAAGATTGGAATCTCTTTCAAAGTTGATGAACATTTTGCACTTGTTTCTCTCATACACTCAATTTAAACTTCTCTTAGTTTTGATAGTAAATCTATCATAATTCTTTATTTATAAGATTCAATTTAGTCTTTTGAAAAATTTAAAATATATAATGACATTTTAGGAGATAAAGATTTATAAAAAAAGATGTGTCGAGAGAATATATTATTTTTTTTGATTTTTTTATTTTGGATACTTTTAATGAGATTACTTAATTTGAGCTGCACTAATTATTTTTGTCCATTATATAAAAATTTTAGTTGTATGACATTTTGATTATCAAGTGTTTATTTTATTTTTTTTTGTATTTTAATTGTTAACATGATATTATAAATATGGATATATATGTGAGTTAGAAATTACAAATCCTAGGTCACCCTTTAAATTGATGTAGTTTGAGCCTGCTCCGAGAAGTGGAGAGCCAGATGAGACCAGAAGAATGCCATATTACTTCCTTTACTATGAGCCAACACAAATTGATGCAGCCCACCTCCCAGTTGTGGTGCATGTTGTTGGTGTTTGTTTGTTTATTGAGGTGCTCATTGTGATGTAGGTGTGGGTTTCTCAACTGCAACAACAAGGGTGCATGATGGATAGTCAAATCTCCCTTCTTTTTCTTTCCATTTTGCTATAGTTGTTTGCTCAGTTGTTTCTCATTTGATTTTGCTGCTTCTCTTTTTATTTCGCCTTACATTGGGTGTCTATTATTTTCATGTGTTTGTATTCTTATTTAAAAAAAAATAAGTTGATAATCTGTTTGTGTATTGTTTTATTATTGTTCAATTGATGGATCATCTCGTTTTGCTCAGTTTGAGTTGTTGGATGTGGCGAAGAAATATTCATCTTCGTTGGGGAAACATGGAACACACAAGTGTGGTGTCTCGGAATAATAAAATGAGTTAGCTAATGGGGTTAGAGTTGGATGCTTGGAGGCTCCAGCGAGTGTCTTGTCCTTAATACTGAAGAGAACAACATAGTGTGGACATGGACCTGGGAACCCATCTCCAAGAAAAACTACATGATTCAATTTCTCATTGAATGTTGTTTCTCATTTTTGTATTTGTTACTAATTACTTCTTCTGGCTACACTATATTATTTAATTAGTTTTTTGGTTTGTTATTTCATTTGTTCCATTTTCTATCTTGTTTATTTTTTCATAATTGTACTTCATCATCTTCTCAATGAAAAATCTAAGCCTCTATCTGCATTTGTAGAGGAAGCTTTGATCAAGGACAGAAACATGCTAGTTGATAAGTACTATTTCGTATATGCATCCACTAAAAAAATAAAAAGGTATCAGTAAAGTGGTTGAAATTAAGAGATAAACTTGTTGTAGATGCTTTAGCTGCTGGATATGGTCAAACAATGCATCTAGAAATTAAGTAAACACGTGTGTTTGCTTTTGTTTTGTGTTAAAAGTGAGACTTTCATTAGTTTATTATATTGTGGCTTTGATTCATGATTTCAATGTTGATAATTATGTTGTTGAGAAAGTTCAAAATAATTTTTTTGAGCAGTAGCAAATACAATACAACAATAGATGTCGTATATGTAGTCACAGTTAGTGGCCTTAATGAGATAGATAGTACACAGAGTTCCAGTAGATAAACAACTTAGGAGAACTTAGCACAAATACATCAACTAATGATGAGAATAATGATTTTGATTTAAATGATTATATACCTATGTTATGTTTTTATTTTAACTATGTAAAAATTTTATCAGATAAATTTCTAAACTACTTTTTCTTTATGTTAATTATAAATAATTGTTTATAGTAAATGTTTTATTTTAATTTAATATGAAAATTAAAAAATATTTAATCAATTTTTTTGTAAAAAAATTATGAAAAAAGCTTTGGAATGAAAATAGCTAGCAAATTTTTATTCGCTAATTTAACTAGGGAATTATTTGTATATATTCAGTCGAAAAATATCAATTACTATTCTTAATTACAATCAAAATAAGCAAAGGAAAAAATGATTAGCTAAAGAATTTCCATCATTAAAAAATTTGCTTGGGAATTATATTTTCTCATTAATATTTTGCGATGAGCAGTTTAGATTGTGATAATTTCTATCATTTTTACATCGTTATTATATTTAATGACAGAAAAGCCTATATAGCTAGGAAAATTTTTCTAGCTATTTGGGTTTTTTCTGGTTGTGGTATCTGTCTTTCTATCTGTCTTTCTATATGTCTATCTATCTGTCTATCTATCAATCTCTATATCTATCTACCTATCAATATATATTATATATATTAGTATATCAATCTGTCGATCTATCAATTTGTCTATTAAAGTATCAATCTATCAATCTATCAATCTATCTATGTATCTGTCTATCTATTTGTCTATCAATCCATCTACCTCAATTTGTATATCTATCAATCTATCTTTCTATCTATCTATTTGTCTACCTAAATATCTATCTATCTATTAATCTACTTTTCTATCCGTCTATCTATCTATTAGTCTTTCTAACAATCTATCTGTCTATCTATCAATCAATTTGTCTATCTGTCTATCTATTTATCTATCTATTTATCTGTCTATCTATATCTATCTATATATCTATCATTATTTCTTTCTATCAATCAATCTAACTTTTTGTTTATCCATCTATCTATCTATCTATTTGTTTATTTATCTGTCTATCTATATTTTGTCTATCTAGTTGTCTATCAATCAATCAATCTATCTATATATATATGCCTATCTATCTTTCTATCTAAATGTCTATCAATCTATCTTTATATGTCTATCTAATATCTATATCTATCTATAATTTTGTATCTATCTATCTATCTATCTATATATCAATATTTTTGTTTATCAATCTATCTATTTTTTTATCAATCTACATATCTATCTATATGTCTATCAATCTATCTATATATCGATCTATCTATCAATTCTATATCTATCTATATGTCTATCAATGTGGCTATGTATCTGTATATCTATCAGAATATCTATCTATCTATTAATTTATTGATCTATCTATCTATTTGTCTTTATATCTATCTATCTATCTGTCTATCTATCTATCAATTAATTAATTTATATGCCTATTAATCTCCTTTCAATTTTTTAATGAATCTATCTATCAATTTTTCTATCAATCCATGTATCTATATGTTTATCTATTTGTCTAACTATCTGTATATTAATCTATTTAACAATCTATCTATTTATCTGTCTATCTATCTTTCTTTCAATCTTTATAACGTTCTATCTATCTATTTATCTATTTGTATGTCTATATATCTACTAGTATTTCTAACAGTTTGTTTGTTTGTTTGTATATCTATTTATTGATCTATCTGACTATATAACTAACTGTCTATCTATCTATCTATCTATTTGAAAAAATTTCTTTCTCTCTCTATATGTCTCTATCATTGTATCTATCTATCTGTCTGTCTATCTATCTATCTATCTATCTATATATCTATCTAACTAACTAACTCTCTATTTATCTATGTGTCTATCTTTCTATGTATCAATATGTCTATTTATCTATATATCTTTCTATATGACTATCTGTCTATCTATCATTTTGTCTATCAATCTGTCTATGAAGCTTTCTATCAATATGTTTATCATATTTATATCAATCTTCTATCATTCTATCTATCAATCTGACCATCTATTTGTCTATCTATCTATCTACTATCTTTATATCTATCTCTATATAAATATATTGATCTATGCGTCTATCAATCTATGTAAAAAACTGTCTATCTTCTTTTTGTCTATCTATCTATCTATCTGTCTATTTGTATATCTCAAAGTTTGTCTGTCTGTCTATCTGCATATTTTTTGGCTGTCTATATGTCTATCTAAGTGCCTCTGTGATTGTCAGCATACCTAAAGCCAACCTATCTATATGTCTATCTATATATCTGTCTATCTATTGTGCGTTTGTTTGTTTTTTTGTCTTACTGTCTTTCTGTCTGTCTAACTATTTCTCTATCTATCTGCCTATCAATATATATATATATATCAATTTATCTATCTGCCTATCTACTTGTATGTCAATCTATCTATCTATTTTTTATCTATCTATCTGGTTGTCTATCAATCTTTCTATCTATCTATATTTCTATCTATTTATATATCTCTTTGTCTATCAATCTAACTACCTATCTATATATCTATCTATCTTTGCATCTATCTATCTATCTATGTATCAATCAATCAATCTATCTATCTATCTATATATCTATCATTCTATCTATCTATCTGTATGTCTGTCTATCTACCTTTGTATCTATCTATCTATCTATTTGTCAATCAATATATCTATATGCCTTTCTATCTACCTAACTATCTATCTAGGTCTATAATAATCTATCTATCTATCTTAAATCAAAATATTTATCTAACTATCTATCTATCTATAATTCTGTCTATCAATCTATCTATAAAATTGTCCATCAATCTATCTATAAAATTGTCCATCAAACTATCTATCAATATATTTATCAATCGTTCTATCTGTCTATATATCAATATATATATATATATATATATATATATATGTCTATCTATGTCTTATTCTATATGTTTATCTATCTCTATATCAATTTGTCTATTTATATGTCTATTAATCTCTGTTTGAAACTTTCTATCTATTTATCTATCTATTTGGCAATCTATATTTCTCTATGTATGTCTCTTTGTTTATTTGTCTATCAATCTTCCAATTTATTTGTCTGTCTATCTATTTATTTGCTTGCCTACCTAATTGTCGACCTACTTGACTACCTACCTATATGTCTATATGTCTAACTAATTGATTATTTATTTGTTTATCTATTTTCTATCTATTTGTCTATCTATTTGTGTGTTTATTGTCTATCTATCCATCATTTTTGTCTTTCTAACTGTCTGTCAATATATTTGTTTATATAAATATATATATATCTATCTATTTATCTATCTTTCATTCTATCTATCTTTCTATCTATCTATCTATACATCTATTTATCTGTCTATCTATTATCTATCTATGTGTATATCTATATTTCTATCTATTTTAATATCTATCTATCTATCAAACAACCTGTCTATCGATCTATCAATATGTCTATCTATATGTCTTACTATCTATCTATGTATATGCCTATCTATCTATCTATCTAACTATCTAACAAATTGTCTATCTTTTTGTCTATCTATCTATCATCTATTTCTATATCTATCTTTATTTATACTATCTATCTATTTTGTATCAATCTATATATATTATATATATATATTATTTATTTATTTTCTATCTATTTGTATACCTATTTATCAATCTATATATCTAAAAATATCACTATCTATCTATCTAATAATCTAACTATTTATCTCTATATATATCTAGCTATATTTTCTCTATATATCTATATATTTATATATGTATCTATCTAACTATATATATCTATCTATCTATCTATATTTCTAATTGCCTATAATTTTGTCTATCAATCTATCTACAAATCCATCTATCAATCTGTATATCAATCAATCTATAAATCTATCTACCTATCTATCTATTTTTGTATTTATCTGTCTATCAATCTTTATATCTATCTTTCTATATATATATATATATATATATATATTTGTTTTTCTACCTATCTGTTTGTCTATTAATCTTTCTATATATCTATCTATCTTTCAACTTGTCTATCTATCTAACTATCTTTCTATCTATCTTTCTATCTATCTATTTATCTATATATCTGTCTATCTATCTATCTTTCTACCTATCTCTATCTTTCTACCTATCTATCTATCTTTCTATAGGTTTATCTAACTCTCTATCTATCTATCTATCTATATATTTATCTATCTATTTATTTGTCTAATAATATTTCTATCTATTTGTCTATCTATCTATTTATCTTTTTGTCTATCTATCTATTTATCAATTCAACTAACTTTCTATATATCTTTCTAGCTATCCATATATTATTAAGCTATCTATCAATTTGTCTCTCAATCTATCTATCTATTTGTTTGTCTGCCTGTCTATATATCTATTTGAATTTCTATCTATCTATCTATCTATTTGTTTATCTATATCTATATATTTATTTATCTATCTATCAGTCTGTATTTCTTTCTATCTATCATTCTATTTATCTATCTATCTTTTTGTTTATATACGTATCTATATATCTATCTAGCTATCAATCTATCTATATATCTATATGTATGTCAATATGTCTATATATCTGTCTGTCTTTTTCTCTATCTATCTATCTATCAATTTGTATGTCGGCTTTATGTCTTTTTATCTATCTATTTATTTATTTATCTATCTATTTATTTATTTATCTATCTATATATCTATCTATCTACCTATCTATTTATCTATATGACTATTTGTCTTTTATCTTCGTGTCGATCTATTTGTGTATATTTCTATATATATGTCTATCTATATCTCTATCTATTAGTCTTTCTAATTATCTCTATGTCTATTTATTTTTTATCAATCTTTCTATCCATATATCTATCTGTATTTGTCTATCAACCAATCATCTTTCTATCTATCTATCTATATACATATCTATCTATCTATCTATGTGTCTACCTATCTATCTATTTGTCAAATAATCTACATATCTTTTTGTCTATCTATATATCTTTCAATTTATCTCTCTCTACCTATTTATCTGCCTATCTCTATATATCTATCTATTTCTCTCTCTATCCATTATCTATCATTCTATCTATCAATCTATCTATCAAACTTTCTATCAATCTGTATTTTAATATATCAATCATTATGTCTATCAATGTGTCTATCAAACAATCTATTTATTAGTTTATCTATCTATCAATAAATCTATCTATCTGTCTATCAATTTGTCTATCAAACTATCTATCTAAATGTCTATTTGTCATTCTATAGTCAATTTATCTATCTTTTTTATTTGTTTATTTTTTAATATCTATTTATCTTTTTGTCTGTTTATCTATCTGGTAGTTTGTATATGTGTGTACCTACCAGACTATCTTCCTGCCTGGCTACCTACCTATCCATCTTTCTGTGTGGATATCTATTTGTCTATTTGCCTGTATATCTATATATTTGTCTTTCTATCTTTCTGTTTATCTATTTGTGTGTGTGTGATATATATATATCTATCTATTTATCTCTCTAGTTGTCTTTCTATCTATATATTTACTTGTCTATCTATCTATCTATTTATCTATCAACCAATCTAACTAACTAACTAACAATATATCTATCTATTTATCTATCTTTCTATCTATGTCTACCTATCTTTCTATCTATCTATCTGTCTATCTATCTATCTATATGTGTATCTATATTTATCTATATATCTATATATCTGTATATCGATCTATCTATCTACTTGTCTATCAATCTGTCAATCAATCTATCTAACTACATATCTATTTATCTTTCTATATAACTATCTTTCTATTTACCTATTAATCTATCTATCTATATGTATATCTATCTATTTATCTATCTATCTATCTATTTATCTATCTACCTATTTATCTATCTATCTATCTATTTGTCTATCTAATTATCTATTTATCTATCAATGTATTTATCTATTTGTCTATCTATATGTTTATTTATCTATAAATCATTCAATCAATCAATCAATCTATCTATTTATCTATGCACCTATCTATGTATTTGTCTATCTATCTATCTATCTATCTACCTATCTATCTGTGTATCGATATATTTATATAACTATATATCATTCTATATGGCTATCTTGCTATATGTGTAATTGTCTTTATGTATATCTATTTATGTGTCTATCTATCTATCTATCTATCTATCTGTCATTCTATCTATCTTTATTTTATATATCTTTCAATCTATTTGTCTATCTGTCTATTTTTTATTTGTCTATATATCTATCTATCTATCTATCTTTTAACTATCTATATGTCTATATGTCTATCTATCTATAAGTTATTTATTTTTTGTCTATATAACTATTTGTTCATCTGTCTATTAATCTATCTATTTTTTGTCTAAATGATTATATGTCTATCTATCAATATTTGTAAGTGTCTAAGTGCTTCTCTTTCTCTGTATAACTATCTATATTTCAATTTATTTATCTATATAATTGTATGACTATCTTTCTAACTATTAGTCTATCGATAAATCGATCTATATGTCTATCTATCTATATATCTATGTAGCTATCTATTATCTATTTATCTATCTGTAAATCTGTCTATTGATCTATCTATTTACTTGTCTATCTATTTGACAATCTATCTATCTATCTATCTAGTTGTATATATATATCTATCTGTTTGTCTATCTATCTATCATATAATCTAACTATCTATCTATATATCTATCTATCTATCTATCTATCTATCTGTCTATCTATCTATTTATATGTCTATCTATATTTTATCTATTTATCTATCTATCTTTCTAATTGTCTATCTATCGGTCTATCATTCTGTCTAACTATCTATCTATTTATCTCTCTATAAAACAATCTTTCTATCTTTCTTTCTGCTTATTAATTTATTTATCTATCTGTCTATCTATCTGTTTCTCTATCTATCTATCTATATATCTATCTATCTATCTATTTATCTATCTGTCTAATAATCTTTCTTTCTATCTATATGACTATCTATCTATTTGTCTATTTATATGTTTATTTATCTATCTATCTATCTATCTATTTGTCTATCTGTCAATCTATCTATTTATTTATCTTTCTGCCTATCAAATTATTTGTCTATCTATCTATCTCTATACCTATCTATCGGTCTATAAATCTATTTGTATATCCATCTATCATTCTATATGGCTATCTTGCACTATGTGTAATTGTCTTTATGTCTATCTATCTATGTGTCTATCTATCTATCTATCCGTTTGTCAATCTGTCTATCTATCTATCATTATTTTTGTATATCTTTCTATCTATTTGTCCATCTGTGTATTTTTTATTTGTCTATAAATCTATCTTTCTATCTATCTTTATAACTATCTATCTGACTATTTTCTATCTATTTATCAGCTATTTATATATCTATCTTATATCTATTTGTTTATATGTCTATCTATCTATCTATCTATCTATATAATTGTCGGACTATCTTTCTAACTATTAGTATATCGATAAATCGGTCTATTTGTCTATCTATCTATATATCTATTTAGCTATCTATTTATCTATCTATATATCTGTTTGTCTATTATCTATCTATCTATATGTTTATTTGTCTATATATCTATTTGTCAATCTATATATCTATCTTTGTAATTATTTATCATTTTTCTATCTATCTTTATGTCTATCTATTAATCTATGATTCTATCTATCTGGTTATCTATCTATCTATCAAACTAGGTAACAATCTATTAGTTTATATATCCATCTATCTATTTGTCAAACTATCTAACTAAATATCTATTTTATGTCTATATGTCTAATGTCGATATATCTCTCTATCTTTCTAATTATCATACTTTCTATTAGTCTATCCATCTATCTTATTTGTACATATGTCTATCTATCTATCAATTTATCTATTTCTCTATATAACTATCTATCTATCTATTTGTTTATTTATCTATCTAGTTGTCTATTTATCTATCTATCTATCTAACAGTCTATTTTGCCTATACATCTATCTATCTATCTATCTTCAGATATGTTTATCTATCTATCTATCTATCTCTCTCTATATTACTATATGTCTATCTTTCAATATGTCTATATGTCAATCTATTATCTATGTATCTTCCTTTCTATCAAAATATTTATCTATCTATCTGTCTGTCTATCTATCTATCTTTATATCTTTTATCTATCTTTCTTTCTTTATGTTTATCTATCTACCTGTCTATCTATCTATCTGTTTATATTTCTTTTGTATATATATATATATATCAATTTTTTTATCCATTTATGTGTGTATCTATCTTTCTATCTATCTAGCTAGTTTCTATCTACTAATCTATATTTTGCATATTTATCTATCTTTCTATCTAACTATTTGTCTATCTATATATTTGTATATATATATATATATATCTATCTATCTACCTGACTATATCTATCAATATACCTTTTTATCTGTCTAACTATATAACAATAAATCTAACATTCTATCTGTCTATATATCTATCTTTTCATCTTCCAATCTATCTATTTTTTATCTGTATATCTGACTATCTCTCTATTTGCCTATTTGTCTATCTACCTATATGTCTAATTGACTATTTATCTATCTGCCACACTTTATATCTATCTATCTTTCTATTGTCCATGTGTCTATCTATATATTTATCTATTTATCTATCTATCATCTGTATGCCTATCAATATATATATATATATATATATATATATATATCTATATATATATATATATATATATATATGTGTGTTGTGTGTGTGTGTGTGTGTGTGTGTGTGTGTGTCTATCTAACAATCTTAATAACTATCTATTTATCGATTTGTCTATCTGTATATGTTCCTATATATCTTTATGTCTACTTGTTTGTCTGTCTATATGTATTTGTTATTCGTGTATCTTTCTATTATTTATTTGTCAATCATTGTATTGTTTATTGTTTATCTATCTATCTATTTATGTATTTATCTGTCTGCCAATCTACCTACATCTATCTATCTATCTATCTATTCATCTATGAGACTATCAATCAATCAATCAATCTGTCTGTAAGGCTATCTATGTGTATATTTTTTTCTATCTATCCAACTATCGATCAATCTGTTTGTATATCTATCTTTCTTTTTACCTATATCTCTCTATCTATCTTTTAGTATATAAGTCTATTAGTCTAGTTGACTATTAATCAATAAATCAATAAATCAATCAATTAATATATCTTTTATCTATCTTCTGTCAAACTGTCAATTTGTAAATCAATCTATCTATTTATCTATCTAAATATCCAACAATCTAATAGTCTATTACTATATATGTCTATTATTTTATTAGTTTATCTGACTATTTATTTATCTATCAATTTTTCTATGTGTCTATCTATCTATCTATCAAACTATCAATTAATATGCCTATTACCTATCTGACTGTATAAATATGAGTTTATGTGTCGATCTATCTATTTTTCAATCTATCTATTTATCTACCTATCTATCCATCTTTATATCTATCTATCAATCTATCTTTCTAAAACTATATATCTATTTATCTATCTATCTGGGTAACTGTCTATCGAACTATCTGAAAATTGTCTATATGTCTATATTTCTATCTCACTATATGCCTTTTGGTTTATCAATCTATACGTCTAGTGTTTATCTATCTATCTATCTAATTTTATTGTCTATTTGTCTCTATGTCGATCTGGTATCTGTATATCTATCTATCTTCTATATCTATATTATATATATATCAATTTGTCAATCTATTTATTTATCTATCTATCTATCTATCAATCAAAATATCAATCTGTATATCTATCAATCAGTCTATCTATCTATATTTCTATCTATCTATCGATCAATCTATTTGTCTATATGTCTATAGTATATGTCTATTTAAAAATATATGTACCTATCTAATATCTATCTTCTATCTATATCTATCTGTCTAATGTTTAACTATTTTTTGACTATCAGTCTATTAGTCAATTGTCAATCTATCTATATATATACATATTATATCAATCTATCAATATGTATATTAATCTAATTTTCTATCTATCTATCAATCTATTATCTATCTATCTAGCTAGCTACTATCTTTCTATATATATGTCTATCTATCTTTCTATCTCTATATGGTCGATCGATCTATCTATTATCTATCTATCTTACTATCTATTGTATATTTATCTATCTGTGTATCATCTATTTGTTTTCAGTCTATCTATCAATATGTTATATATCTATCTATCTATCTATCTATTTGTCTAACAATCTATATGTCTATGTCTCTTATTATATATTTGTCTATATATATATATCTTTATATCAATATATTTGTCCATATGACTAATTCTATTTGTCTATTATTATCTATGTATTTACTTTCTATCTATCTATGTATCTTTTCGTCTATCTATCAATATGCCAATCTTACAATCTATCTATCTAATTATATTTCTTGTCTAATCACTAACAAACTAACAATCAATTTGTTTATTTGTCTATATGTCTAACTATTTTACTATCTTTTTTTCAATTAGTTTATAAGTCTATTTATCTTCTATCTTTCTTTTATCTATCTATGTGCATGTCTATCTAACTATTAATTTGTCTATCTCTCCATTTGGTTATAGCCTATTTGCTATCTATCTATTTGTCAATCTATCTATAGTATATTTGTCTATCTTTTTAATCTAACTATCTCTATATCTATCGATCTTTATATCTATCTATCTGTCTATTTTCCTCTCTCCATCTATCAATTATCAATCTATCAATATGTTTGTATGATTATCTATCTATCTATATAATTGTCTAACAGTCTAATTGTCTATCTATATATTTATATATTTGGCTATCTACTAAACTATTAGTGTATCTATCTATATTTATCTATATATTTATATATTTATAAATATATTTATCTATCTATATATTTATATCTATATATATATATCTATCTATAATATAGTCTACTTATCTACTATAAAAATATCTATTAGTGTATCAGTCTATCAGTTTATAAGCCAATATATCTATTATTTATTTATCTATCATTCTGTTTTCTACATGTGTATATCTATATATCTATCTATCATTCTTTCTATCTATTGATTTTCCTATCACTCTATATGTTTATCTGTTTATATAACTATTTTCCATCAGTCTATCTAACTATTTGTTTATCTTTTTATAGGTATTTCTATATTTCTTTTTATATGTCTATTTGCCTATCTATCTATCTATATCTCATTATTTATCTAAATGTCTAACAATCTATCTCTATATCTCTCTATTAATCTATCTCTATAACAATCTAACTAACTATTTTCTATCTATCTATTAGTCTATCTATCCATCTGATTATCTATATATATGGTTATGGTCTTCTATCTATTTACTATATATATTAATATATATATATATATATATATATATATATATATATATATATATATATATTTCTATTATCTTTCTATATCTATGTCTATCTAATATTAATCTATCTATCTACCTATCTATCTATCTATTGGTCTATATGCTATGTCTCTATATCTATATCTACCTTTAGTTTATTTGTATATAAGTATGTATCTATCTAACAATATATATAATTGTCATCTATTTGTTTTATATCTATCTATTATATAAATCTATCTGAATATCTATCTATCTGTTGTTTATCTTGTTATCTATTATATATCTATCAGTTATCTATCTATATGGCTATCTATCTAACTCTCTATTTCTCTATAGGTCTATAAGTTTATCAATCAATCTATATAACTATTTATCTGTCTATCGTCAAACTATTTAACTATTTTTTTATCAATATTTCTATCAATAATAAGTCTATATATATATCCATCTCTAATATGTCTATTTATATATTTGGATGTCTATCTATCTATTTATCTATCTATCAATCTATCTATTTATATATATGTCTATCTATCTATCAATATGTCTATGCATTTATTTATCTATCTATCTATATGTCTCTATTTATCTATCTATTTGTCTATCTATCTATCTATCTATCTATATGTCTATCTATTTATAAATCTTTTTGTTATCTATCTATATATTATATATATATATATATATATATATATATATATCTACCATCTATCACTCTATTTATCTATCTATGCATCTATCTTTTTATTAGTCTATTAGGAATATAAGTCTATATATTTATCCATCTATCTGTCTATTATCTATCTATATATTTGTCTAACTATATCAATCAAACTATCTATTTATCTTTCTATCTATCTAACTCACTAACTAATTAACAATCTATTGTCATTAGTCTATCTGTCAATTTTCTATCAATTTAATTATTTACCTTTTTGTTTGTCTAATAGTCTATCTATCTATGTGTCTATCTATCTATCTATCTATCATCTATCTATTCCTTTCTATATGTCTATATGTATGTCTATCTACCTGTTTATTCATGTATGTATCTACTAACTATTTTATATGTGTCTATATGTCTATCTTATAATCTATCAATCTACCTAAATGTCTACTGTCAATATATCCATCTGTATATATATCTATCTTTCTATGTGTTTATCTATCTATTTGTCTATATATATATCTATCAATTATTAATCTATCTATATGTCTATGTCTATTAGTATATCTATATAATAGTGAACTTATCTAATTGTCTATCTATCAATTTATCTATCGTCTATATATCAAATTATATAATTTCCTTTAGTCTATCTTTCTAATATTTTATGTTTATCTATTTATGGCAATATGTTTAAATGTTTCAATCTATATATCTGTATATTGGTCAATTTATCTATCTATTATGTATTTTTTTGTCTATCTAATAATCAGTGTATCTACCTTTCTAATTATATGTCTATTTGTTATCTCTCTATGTTTCATGGTTACCTATCTATCTATCTATCGGGTATATCTATCTATTATTCTATCTGTATATCTATCTATCTATCTATATATATATTTATCTCTCTACCTATCTATCTGTCTATTTATATCTGTATATCTATAAATCTATAAATCTATCTATCTATCAGTATATCTATTTATCTATCTCTTCTTTCTATTATCTCTTTCTATCTATATTTATGTCTATCTATCTATGTGTATCTATCTATGTATCTATGATTTGTTTATCTATCTATCCCCATATATATCTATCTATCTATCAATTACTTCTAAATAAATACTTAGCTATGTATTTATGTATTTATCATATATTCTATATATCTATATATCTGTATATATATCTATATATCTACTTATATTCTTATCTAGTTATCTGTGTATCTATGTATATGTCTATTTGGACTATTTATGTATCAATCTATTTGACTATCTATCTATCTATCAAACTATTTAACTATCTCCCTATCTGTATTTTAATCTATCTACCTATCTATCTATTTGTCAATCTATCTATATTTATTTATCTTTATATCTCCCCATCTATCAATTTTCATATCCGTATATCTATCTATTATCTATCTATATATCTATCTATTTATTTATCTATCTAACTTTCGATTTGTCAATCTATCTATCTATATTTCTTTTTATCTATGTATATGCCTATTTGTTATCTGTATATCTACCTATTAGTATATTGAGTATCTATCAATCTGTCTATCTATCTATCTGTCTGTCTGTCTTCTATCTATATGACTATTTATGTATCTTTTTATCTATCTATCTTTTTTATATGTTTACCTATCTTTCTATATGTCTATTTGTATATCTATCTAGCTATCTATCTAAGTGCATATCTATCCGTATGTGTATCTATCTATTTGTCTATCTACATATCTATCTATCTATATATCTATCTATCTATCTATGTGTCTATCTGGCTATCTGACAATCTATATATCTATCTATCTTTTTATCTATATATCTATCTATCTATTTATATTTTTATTTGTCGATCTATCTATTTATCAATCTATAGAGCTTTATATCTATCAATATGTCTATCTATCTTCTGTCCATCTTTCTATCTTTTTATCTATCTATTTTCCAAGCCATATTTTTTTCTATCTTTATATCTATCTATCATATAATTTATCTATCTATCTATATATATTTTTTATCTATCTACAAATCTTTTTAACTATATATCTGTCTGTCTGTCTATTTATCTATCTTTTCATCAATCAATCAATCCTGTCTATCTATCTATCTGTCTATCCATCTATCTATCTATCAATCTATGTATCTATCTATTATATATCTACCTATCTATATATCTAGTTGTCTCTCTATCTATTTGTCTATTATCTATTTCTCTATCTATATATATATATATATATATATGACTATTTGTCTATATGTCTCTATATCTAATTATCTAATTATCTATTCGTCTATTAGACTATAAGTATATTTCTATATCTGTGAATCTTATATCAATATATGTATCTTTATGTCTATGTTTCCATATATCTATTTATCCTCTATATATCTATATATTTGTATATATGTCTATGTGTCTAGATGTTTATCTATCTATCTGTATGTCTATCTAACTAACTAACTATCTATCTATCTCTATAAATGTCTATTAGTCTATCAGTTTATCTTTCTTTTTAGCTATCAATCTAGTTTTCTATCTGTCTGTTAACTGTTTGTGTTTGTCTATCTGCTTATCATCTATCAATATATCTATCTATATATTAATCAATTATCTATATATCTATCTATCCATAAATCTATTATTTATCTTTCTATCTATCTTTCTATATATCTATCTATCTATCTAGCTTTTTGTCTATCTTTCTTTATATCTATTTTTCTATCTATCTATCTATTTATCTATTAATCAAAAAACTATCTAGCTATCTTTATATCTCTCTATCTTTCTTTCTTTCTATCACTCTACCTATCTTTTTGTCAATCAATATATCTATCTGTCTATCTGTACTGTATATCTATCTATTCATTCTATTTGTCTATCTATCTTTCTATCTGTCTATATGTCTATCTATCTTTCGATTATCTATTTATCTTATATTTATGTATCTATCTTTTCTTTATCTATTTGTCTATTTATCTAATCATTTATATGTCTATCAATTTATCTATATATTTGTATATATATCTATATATTTATATATCTATATATCTATATATCGATGTATATATTTACCTATCTTCCAAATGGCTATTTGTCTATCTACCTATCAATAGATCAATCTAACAATGTATCTATTAATCTATTTAACTAACTAACTAACTAACTTTCTATCTATACTATCTATATGTCGATCTATCTATCTATCTATATGTCTTTCTGTGTATCTATCTATCTATCTAGCTATATATATATATATATCTGTGTTATCTATCTTTTTATCTATTGTATATTTGTTTGTGTCAATCTATCTAACTATGTAACTATCTATCTTTTAATCTATCTATCTGTCTAACTATCTATCTTTATATTATTAGTTTAATTGTCTTTATGTCAATAAATCAATCTATCTGTCTATATATCTATCTGTCTGTCTGTCTGTCTAACTATCTATTTGTGTATCCAAATATCTGTTTATCTATATAATTATATAAATATCTATTAGTATATTAGTCTATCAGTTTATAAGTCAAATCTATCTATTTATTTAAGTATCTATCTTTGTATTGTTCTATCTTTGTATATATCTATATATCATTCTTTCTATCGATATATTTTCCTAACTATTTATCTATCATTCTTTCTATTAAGTATCTATTTTCTTATTTATCTATCTGTTATCTATATACCTATTATTTTTCCATCAATCTATCTAACTATTTGTATATCTTTTTATACATAAATTCTATCTATTTTTCTATCTATCTGTCTATCTATATATCTATCTAACTATATAACTATCGATTTTTCTATCAATCTATTAGTCTATCTATCTTACTATCTATATACATGTTTATGTGTTTATCTATCTATTTTTCTATATATATATATATATAGTGTGTGTGTGTGTGTTTTTTTTTCTGTCTATATATGTATATTTCTTTCTATCAATCTATCAATCTATTTATCATTCTATCTATCACATGTCAATCTATTTTTATTTCTTTCTATCTTTCTAACTATCTATTTATCTATCTATCCATATATTTGTATATTTGGCTGTCTTTATATCTCTATCTACCTTTGAGTTTATTAGTATATAGTCTATGAATCTATCTATTAATAGTTCTAATTGTCTATATGTCTATCTATCTATATAATTTAGTTTCTATCTATCTATCCATCTGTATATATGTCTATCTGTTATCTATTTATCAGTCTATATATTTATATGCCTATCTATCTAGCTATATATTTCTTTATATGACTATATGTCTATATATCAATCTATGTTACTATCTATTTGTCAATTTGTCTAACTATTTAAATTTTTTTCTATTGATCTATCTATCCATAAATCTATAAATATTATATATATATTCATCTATGTATATCTGTTTATTTGTATGTCTATCTATTTGTCTATATATCTATTTATCTATCTATATATTTATCCATATATCTTTCTATCTATATGTCCAAATGTTTATATATCTATCAATCTGTCTGTCTATCTATCTATCTATTTGTTTATCATCCTATCTAACAATCGGTCCATCTATATATTTATCTAACAGACTATGTATTTATCTCTATGTCTATATATATATTTGCCTAACTATCTATATGTCTATCTCTTTATCTGTATATCTATTGATTTATCTATCATTCTATCTATAAATCTGTCTAAATGTATAACTTTATATTTGTCTATTTATCTATCTATATATGTATCTATTTTTCTATCTTTCAATCTATCAATATGTCAATCTATCAATCTGTTTATCTTTCTATCTATCTAATTTTCTAACTAACTAATAATCTATCTGTATATCTATCTAATTCACTAACTTACTAATAATCAATCTGTCTTTCTCTCTGTCAATCTATTTGTCTATCAATCTAACTATTTAACTTTACTTTTATCAATTAGTCTATTATCTATCTATCAGTTTATCTATCAATCTGTCTATCTATATATCTATCTATATATTTATTCATCTTTTTATCTATATTTCTATTTAATTATCTATCTATATGTTTATCAATCAATCAATCTATCTATCTATCTATCTATCATTTAATCTATCTATATGTCTATGTCTATAGATATCTATCTATTGGTCTATATATATCTATTTGTCTATCTATCTATCTGTCTATTTGTATATCGATCTATCTCTCTTTATTTATCTATCTATCATTCTTTCTTTATGTCTATCTGTCTATATGTATATCTATTTAACTATCTATGATTTGTTTATTTGTCTATCCCCATAACTATCTATCTATTTATCTATCTATCTAAAAATTTAGCTATCTATATATTTATCTATCTATTTGTGGATATATCTATAATTCTATCTATATATCAACCTATCTTATCTTACTATCTGTCTATATATCTATATGTCTATCTAAGTATTTTTCTATAATCTATTTGTCTATCTATCTATCTATATGTCTATCTATCTATAAGTCAATCTATCTATATACCATTTAATTTATTTGCCTAATAATTTATCTATTATCTATCTATATATCTATCTATATATCTCCCAATCTTTCGATTTGTATATCTGTATATCTATTTATCTATATATCTTTTTATCAATTTATCTATCAATCTATCTATTTTTCTATGTATCTATTTATATATCTTTATATCTCTATATATGTCTATCTATCTATCTATCTATCTATCTGTCTATTAGTATATCATGCTATCTGTTAATTTGTCTATCTATATATTTATCATTCTATGTATCTATCTATCTATCTATCTGTTTATCAATCTATATGTCTATCTATGTATCTTTGTATCTATCTATCTATGTCTACTTGTCTATTTATCTATCTATTTGTGTGTGTGTGTGTGTGTGTGTGTGTGTGTATATATATATATATCTTTCAATATTTCTATCTATTTATCCGTTAATCTATCTAAGTGTTCATCTATCCATATGTCTATTTGTCTAATTGCTTATCTATCTATCTTTCTATTTATCTATCTATCTCTCTATATGTCTATGTGTCAATTTACTTATGTGGCTATCTAGGTATCTAACTATTTGTCTATCAATCTATCTATCTATTTGTATATCTTTTTAACTCTCTATTTGTCAATCTATCTATTTATCAATCTATATCTACCTATCTATAAATATGTCTATATGTCTATCTGTCTATATATTTATCTCTCTATCCCTCAATCTGTCTATTTTTCCATCCATATATCCATTTATCTTTGTATCTATCTATATTTCTACCTATCAATCTATCTAATTATCTATCTATCTATATGTCTGCCTATCTATCTATCTATTTGACTATCTGTTAATATATCTAACTATCTGTCTATCTACCTATTTATCTATCAATATATCTATATATCTTGGTGTCTATCAATCTATATGTGTATATATCTATTTCAATATGTGTCTATTTATTTATTTATCTATCTGACTATCTGTCTCTGTGTCTATCTGTCTATCTATATAATTATCTATTTTTCTACTTTTCTGTTAGTCTATAAATATATTTGTCTATCTATGAATCTATCTATCATTATATGTATTGTTGATGGTCAATGTGTCTTATCTATCTATCTATCTATCTATCTATCTCTCTATCATTGTATCTATTTGTCTAGGTGTCTACATGTCTATCTATCAATCAAACTATCTATTAATCTATCTATTGTTCTGTATATCTATCTATCTATTAGTCTATATGTAATTTGTTTATGTGTCTATTTGTCTATCTATATTTTTATTTGACTATATGTCTTTTTGCCTATTTATCTATCTATCTAGTTACTTATCAATTATTTGTCTATCTGTCTATATATCTATGTATCTTTCTATTTAGAATTTGTCTATATATCTATCTTTTATTTGTATAATTATATAACTTTCTATATGTCAATCTATCTATCTTTCTATCTATATATCTATATATCTAACTATCTATCTATCAAACTATATAATTTTCTTTCTTCTATTGTACCTAATATTTAATATACTATCTATCTAATTATATATCCATCTATCTTTCTGTATATCTATCTTTCTATTGTCTGTTTATCTATAATTTTTCCAATATATCTATCTAGCAATCTATCTGTATATCTGTCTGCTTATCTATATATCTATCTATCTATCTATATATCTAACTATCAATATATCTATATATCTAGCTATCTATCTATATATCTTTGTATTTATTTGTCTTTTAGTTTATCTATCTATCTATCTACCTATCTATCTTTTTATGTTTCTATATGTCCATCTACATAAATATATATATATATCTATATATATTATATATATTATATATATATATATATATCTATCTATCTATTTATATATATATCTATCGATATGCATATCTATCTATCTATGTAGCTATCTAGGTATTTATCAATCTATTATGTATCTTGTTATTTGTATATTATTCTATTTGTATATTTATCTATGAATATTACTATTGTATCTTTTTATTTATATATCTATTTATATATAAATATTTATATCCATCTATCTTTTATATGTCTAACTATCAATTTGTTTATCTATCTATCAGAGTATTTCTCTATTACTCAATCTTTTTAATTCTATATCTATCTCTCTATCTATCTCTTCATCTCTCTATATGTTTCTCTATATGTTTCTCTATATGTTTCTCTATGTATCTATTTATCTATCTATTTTTCTATTTGTGTATCTATATATCTATCTATTTATCAATCAATTTTTGTTTCTATCTATCTTTCTATCAATTTATTTATATGCATATCTATCTATATCTCTTTTTGTCTATTTTCTCTTCTATATTTATCTTCTATTTCTGAATCTTTCAATCAATCTATCTATCTGTCTATCTGAGTAACTAACTATCTGTCTATCTTTCTATCAGTTTATCTTTTATTGTAGATATCTATATTTTTATTTACAGATCTATCTATTAATCTATCTATTATATGTCAAATTGTATCATATATCTATTATATGTGTCTATTTTTCTAGTTGTCTATCTATCTATTTTTCTATCTATCTATCTGACTCTCTATCTATCTATCTATGTATCTATATATCTATCCATCTATCTATCTATTTGTCTATCTATTTATATATCTACCTATCTATCTGTATGTTTGTCTGTATGTCTATCTATATGTATGTCTATCTATCTGCCTGTATATATATATATATATATATATATATATATATATATATAAGTCTATTTGTCTATCTAGCTATCTAGCTATCTATTTATATGTCTATATATCTATTTATATATCTATCTATCTTCATATCTATTTGTCTATATGTTTATCTATCTATCTGACTATTTGGATATCTATCTATTTTATTATCTAATAGTATATCAGTTAATCTTTCTATTTCTTTATCTTTTCTAAGAACAAGTTTTCTATAAATCTTATTATTGTCTAAGACAAGTTGTCTATATGTTTCTCTATCTTTTTATCTGTCTATCTCTCTATCTACCTATATCTCTTTTTGTTTATCTATCTTATTGTTTATTTGCTTATTTGTGTATTTTTCTACCTGTCTATCTATGTATCTATCTATCTATCTATCTATCTATCTATCTATATATCTTTTAATCTATCTATCATTCTATCATTTTGTATATCTATGTGTCAATTTGTTTATCTATCAATCTATCTATCCATCTATCTACCAATATCTCAGTCTATTAATCTGTATATATGTCCTCTCTATCTATTTATCTATTTATCTGTCAATCTATCAAGACAACTATGACTATTGGACTATCTATCTTTCTTTATATCTTTATATCTACTATCTATCTATATATATTTCTATCTATTTGTCTATTTGTCTATCTTTCAATCTTTCTATTTGTCTATTTGTTTATCTTTTTATCTATCTATATATCTTTTAATCTATTTATCTATTTATCTGTCTATCTATATATTTGTCTATTAACTATTTATTTATCTATCTGTCTATATATATATATCTAGCATTTTGTGTAACTATATATCTATTATCGTGTGTATCTATTTATCTATCTACCTATCTATCTATCAATCTATCTATCTATTTATCTTTCTATTTATCTTTCTATCTATCTATCTATCTATCTAATATCTATCTACCTATATATATGTCTATTAGTATATCTCACAATCTATCAATTTGTCTATTTGTCTATTAGTCATTCTATATCTCTAACTTTATATATATCTATATGTCTATCTCTTAATCTATCTATCTATCTAGCTATCTATCATTCTCTTTATTTGTCTATCTATTTATTTGTCTATCATTCAATCAATCAATCTATCTAACTATCTATCTGACTATTTGTTTATCTATTTATCTATGTTTAACTATCTTTATATCTATCATATCTATCTATTTGTCCATCTTTCTATCTATTTATCTATCTATAAGTGCATCTGTCTATCTATATAATAATCTATATATCTATTGATCTATTAATCTATCAATCTTTCTATTTGGCTCTCTTTCTATCTATCTATTTATCTATCTATCTATCTAGCTGTATATCTCTCTATCTCTTTATCTATCTTTTAGTGTATCAGTCTATCAGTCTATGTGTCCTATCTATCTTTTTCTCTATTAGTCTTTTAGTCTATGTGTTATCTATCTATCTATCTATCTATATGTCTATCTATTTATCTGTCTAATGTATATCAATATATATATATATATATATATATCTATATGTCTATCTATTTATCTCTCAATCAGTTATTTTTCTATTTGTCTCTATGTCTATCTATATAACTATATATTTGTCTATATTTCTATTTATTTATATTTCTATGTGTCTATCTATCTGTCTATCACTATATCTATCTATCTATCTAACTATCTAAGTGTCTTTTTGTCTATCAGTCTATCTATTAATCTATATATAATTATATCCATCTATCAATCTGTCTATATATCTATCTATTTATCTATCTATATGTCTTTCTATCTATATGTCTATATGTCTATCTATCTGATTATCATTTTATATATCTATCTATCTATCTATTTATATATCTATGTGTCTATTTGTTTAAATGACTACTTGTCAATCTATCAATTAATCAATCAATCAGTCTGTCTATCTATCTATTTGTCTCTGTCTATTTATCTATCTATGTATATGTGTATCTATCTATTTTTCTATCTCTCAATCTTTCAATCTATTAATCTATCAATCTGTGAATCTATATATATATATATCTATCTATCTATCTATCTATGTATTTGTCTATCTTTCGAATTGTCTAATTGTCTAATTATATATATATATATATAATTAGACAATTAGACAATTCGATGGATAGACAAATATTTGTCTATTATTCTATCAAACTATCCATCTAATTGTCTATATATCTATGTGTCAAACTATCTAATTGTCTATTATTCTATTAAATATTTGTCTATCTATCTATCTATCATTCTATCTTTATGTCTATTTAACTTTTTATTTGTCTATTTGTCTATGTGTCTTTATGTGTATATGTCTATCTATTTATTTATCTATATATATGTCTTTGGATCTATGTGTCTATCCTTCTATCAGTCTATCTATCTATTTATCTATCTATTTATCTATTTATCTATCAATCAATCTATCTTTCTATATTTCTTTAATATCTACCTATCTATTTATTTCTATATTTATCTATCTCTCTATCTATTTATCTATCTGCTAATCTATATATCTACTTATATGTATATCTATCTATCTGTTTATCTATCTATCTATTATTTATTTATGTATATGTTTATATATTTATCTACCTATATGCCTATTTTTCTATCTTTCTTTATATACCTATATGTCTATATATTATATTTATTTATCTATCTTTCTATCTGTCAATCAATCTATCTATTTATTTATTTGTCTTTCTATCTACCTATCTACCTCTCTGCCTATATATATATATATCTGTTTATCTATCTATATATCTTATATCTGTGTATCTATCTATTTGTTTGCTGATCTATCTATCTATTTATCATTTTTTATCTATCTATATGTCTATCATTCTACTTGTCTATTTATCTATCTATCTGTCTTTATATTTATCTAACTATCTATCTATCTATCTATTTATGTCTTTTAGTCAATCAGTCTATCAACCTTTGTGTTTATGTGTCTATTTGTTTTTTAGTCTATCTTTCTATTAGTAGACGTGTTCATGAGTCTATCTATCTATCTGTCTCTTTGCCCATCTCTCTAATTGTATATCCAGTGAGCTAAGATCCATATTTTACTCAACTTTAAGTCATCTTTGGCATGACACTTAAAATTATATTATTTAGGTTGGTAACTCTTACCAATTACATCTAACTCAATTCTTAGATATTTATGTGATTTTGACATTATATGTCCCGACATGTTTTAATCCATCTAATGCCATTTGGACAAAAACCATTTTTATATCATAATATAGTTAAGCCATTTTTAATCATATGGGTTGTACCATTACTAATCTTGACTTACTAATGTCACCTTATTTACTTCTTCTTTGCTAGAACCCACATTAATGTGATAAAAGGCTTGACAATTGTTTAAATATAGATGACATGTTAACATTAAACTTTATGTGAGGGATCTTGATTGATATAAATTTCAATTAATAAATCTTATCATATATCTTGTATCAACTACTCATGTAACATTATACATAGCATCTCATACATACATATAATAAAAATGTCATAGTATGGCTTTAAACTAGATAGATCTCCACAAGCCAATATGAAGATCAATAATTATTAATCCTAGATAGTAATAAGCAGCTCCATTAAGTTGATTTGACAATAAACTTGCACATTTACACCTAACTCCTCCATCATCATGATTGGATTGCATGACTTCAAATGGCTTGCATTGTCTCTCTTGTTTTATTACAACAATTAAAAAATTACAATAAAACAAAAATGGCATGTAAGCCATATTTAATAATTACAACCCTTGACAAAAAAAGATAATACTCTACCAAACACTTTGGTTAAAAAGGTCATACTTTGCACATGTTAAACAATTTAACATGCAAATATATAATGTTATCAGATAGCATAAATAATTTGCATTAAAAGAACTAAATTATAATAATAGTGTATTTAAAAACAATTAAATTTATAAGGTTATGTAGAGTTGTTATGGTGGTCCTGCTACATGGTTAGCTAATGGGGTCAAGGAGGGCTGCCCTCACGGGGTATGGGGTAGCACCTTAGGAAAAAAAAATTAAATTTCCATTGATTTTAGTAATAAATCTTCATTGATCTCATCAATAAATTTTCATTGATCTCATCAATAAATGTTCATTGATCTTATCAATAAATTTTTATTAATCTCATCAATAAATTTTCATTTATCTTATCAATAAATTTATATTAATCTCATCAAAAATTTTCATTAATCTTATCAATAAATTGTTATTAAGCTCATCAATAAATTTTTTATTAGTCTTATCAATAAAATTAAAATAAGGCAAAATCCATCAAAATCACATTAAAACAACATATTCTATAATCTCATTATACATTGGGCATATTTTGGCACCCCCATAAACAATCACTGATTAATCAAAATTAATATATGAATTTAGTCCATGTATTAATCTAATTAAGACAAAGCTAGAATCATATATCATGCTATTAAACACTTTAATGGCAATATCCAATTCGAATTCTAAATCATACTAACAAATTCTTTTAGGTTTCAAATTCAATCAATAAATACCCCAACAAAACCTATTAATTATGTTGATCACACAAACCATAATATGACATATATTCAAAATTGAAAATCATGATAGAATCATATACATCACATACATACAATAAAATGTGGCATTAATAGTTTTTATGAAAACACAAGTTCCTATTATATCACTATTGGGGTTTCGGGTAGAATATCCAATCCAATTGGAACATAAATGCACATAATCTATAATTTATATTTCTTAACCCACCAAAGATCACATGTGATTCATATAAACATGAAGGAAGGGTAAACGAAATATACCTCTTGTAGATCGATTCATCAAGCCTTCAAAGTGTGCGTCAATGTTTATTTAGATCTTCAAATGTACTGCCTTTTAGAAAAATGACCACCCTCTACAAACATCCACACACGAATAAATAATTAACGATCTTTTGGAATGCTAGTTCAGCTTCATCTTCTCAAAATGAAAGGGTTTCTCTCTCTTTTATATAAGATGACTGCTTGCATAAAATATGTCTCACATATATATATACAAGTCTTGTAAGATTTTAGTCATAAATGAAATTAATTATAGATTTAAAACACTTTTAAATAATAACAACTTAAATTCAAATCCTTAAAAGTCCCTTTTTAATGAATTTATTTATTAAAATACAAGTTCAATGTAATAAAATTATTTATTTATTTAAATCACTAATTTTAACTTTCTCAAAATTAAATTCAAATTTAAATCATAACTAATTGTTATTTGTGATTTAAAATAATCTCATCATTTAAAATTACTACAGAAAGTGAAAAACCTTAACTACTATTATTTGTTCTTAATGTTCGACCCTATAGGTTAAATTAACATTAGCCATATGCCTAAATCACATTTTGATCCTATAATTCATAAGTGGCCTCTAGCAAAACATTATGAAGACCCAAGATAAATGAAATGCTCATGATCCGAGACAACCTTAATATAGCTAATGACATATTCCTTTTGTCTCATGATATCTTGATAGAATATAAGGCATGGACAAAATCAACCTTATATCATTCTTTCTTTGATTACTTGAAAGCCAATTAGAATGGCTAAATAAATGATATTGATCTCCATTAATCAAGTTGAGCACGGGCAAGCATTTCTTAGTCTTAATTATCGAGGGGACCCAGAGATATCTCTCTTATAATAAGAAAGATAAATTCCATCTTAATCATTTATATCTAACTACATTATTTTTATTATGTTCAAGTATAACCTTTATAGTAATCTGATTAAAGACAATGTTTAATTATATTAAAAGACAATATTTCTTATGTTGATAACTATGGCGATCTTATGTCAAAGGATTTAAAAACATAACTATTAGAGATTAACTTATGACTTTGATCAATGTATTAATCTCAAGACGAGTATGTCTAATATTTGTTTTCAACAAATAGATATAAATTTGATTTGTATCTCATACACATATTCATCACATGAATATCAATAAAACTTTATACTAATCTTATTTCATTTTTATTCCCATAACAATAACCGAATAGGGACATTTAGAAGAATTAATAATATAAGTCAACAATATTAAGTACAATAAATATGTAAATAATCACAATAATTAATTCTCACAAATAGCCAAAATACCATATCCATACAATAGGCCTAAATCACTATTACTAACACATATGTCAATAAAACTATTTATCTATGTAAGGATCTAACTATCAATTTTCTATCTATCCATTTATCCAACTGTCTATCATTCAAACTATCTAATTTTCTTTCTATCTATCTATGTATCAATCAATTTATCAATATGTCTGCTTTTATATCTATCTATCTATTTATTTATCTATTTATATATCTATATATCTATCTATGTTTTTATCTATGTGTCAATCAATCAATTAAACTATCTATCTATCTTTTTATCTATCTATTTGTCTATATGTTTATATATATATATATATATATAACTATTTAACTATATATCTATCGGTCTATCTTTCTAACAATATATTTGACTATCTATCTATTTGCCTATCGACTAATGTGTATATCTATCTATATATCAAAATGTATTTCTCTCGATCTATCAATCTATCTATTTGAATATTTATTTATCTTTAAATTAGAATATATATCTATATATTTATATCTCAAACTTCAATTTGTCTATTTTCTATTTCAATAGTAATCTATCTATATATCTATCTATGTATCTCTCTATCTTTCTATCTACCTATTAGCCTGTTTATCTTTCTATATATCTATCTATCTATTTAACTATGTATCTTTCTATCTATCTGTCTATCTATATATCTATCTATCATTCAGTCTATCTATCTATCTATAAATCTATCAATTTCTCTATTAATATATCTATCTATCTGCCTATTTGTTTATATATATATATATATATATATATCTATCTATCTAAATATATAGTTATTTGGTTATCTGTCTATATGTCATTCTGTGTATCTTTTTATCTTTCTATCTATCTACCAATCTATCTATCTATCTATGATCCTATCTGTCCATATATCTATCTGTCTATCTGGCTATCTGTCTATCTGTCTATTTGTGTGTATATATATATATCTACCAATTTCTGTACCTATCTATATATCTATCTCTCTATGTATTTGTCTAACTTTTTTACTATCTTTCTATCTATTTGTTTATCTCTCTAATCTAACTATTTGTCTATATGTCTATCAATCTATCTGTATATATATCTATCTTTTTATCTATCTATCTATCTAACTATTAAATTATCTATCTATCAATATTTCTATCTATCTATCTATCTTTCTATCTATATATTTATATATCTATCTATATATTTTTTTATCTGCCTATCTTTCTATCTATCAATTTGTCTATCTGTCAATCTCTCTATCTCAATAGCTCTATGTGTTTATGTATCTATCTATCTATTTATCTATCTATATGTCTAATTGTTTATCTTTCTATTTGCTTTTATGTATATCTAGCTATATTTCAATCAATCTATCTATCTCACTATCTAACTATCTAACTATCTATCTAATTATATATCTATTCATATATATGTATATCCATGTCTTTATCTTCTATATATCTTTCTATCTATCTATTTGTCTAAAAATCTATCTATAAATATATATCAATATATATATACACATCTATCTATCTATTTTTCTATCTATCTAACTAACTATCTACATGTTTATCTATCTATATGACTATCTATCTTTCTATCTATATATTAATCTATCTATCTATCGATCTGTCTGTCTATCTATCTATCTAACTATCTATTTTTCTACTTATTTATCTAACTCTCTATCTATTTGCCTATCTATCAATTTATCAATCTATCAATCTATCTTCTGTCTATCTATCTATCTCCATAATTTTATAATAGTCTACCAGTCTATAAATATATGTGTTTATCCATCACTCTATTTATCAATCTATTTGTATGTTTATCTATCTAATTGTCTAAATATATATTTTCTATTTGTTTATCTATATATTTTATTATATGTCTATTTGTCTACCAATCTTTATATCTATATGTCTATCTTTCTATTTTTAATCTATATTTCTATTTATCTATTTATATTTCAACCTATTAATTTGTCAATCAATATATCTTTCTATTTGTCTATATCATAACGAGTCAAACAATATATATGTCTATTAATCAATTAAAGTATGTGTCTAACTATTTAACTATTTATCTATCTATTTTTCTATGTTTATCTATCTATCTATCTATCTATCTATCTATATATCTATATATCTATCTACATATCTTTTTCTCTTGTTAGCTGTCTATATATCTATCTATTTTTATATCTATTTTTCTATCCGTTTTTTATAAACCTATCAATCTATATATCGATCTATCTGCCAATCTCTCTATCTATCTATTAGTCTATCAGTCTATAAGTCTCTTTATCATTCCATCAATTTGTCTATATATCAATTTATCTGTCTATCTATCTATTTGCCTAACTATCTATTTGGGTCAAACTATTTATTTGTCTATCTTTCTCTATATAGATCTATCTATCTATCTATATATCTTTCAATCTATTATTCTATCTATCTAATTCTCTTTTTTCTATATAATTCACTAACTATCTAACTAACTAACTATCTATCTGTATAACTATTTAAAAAAGTATATAGCTATTTGTCAATATGTATATCTATATATTTATGTATTTTTCTATCTATATATATGTCTATCTATCTATCTATCTATCTATCTACCTAACTGTATATTTGAATATCTATCTATCTATCTATTTATCTATATATTTGTCAATTTATTTCTCTATCAATCTATGAAACTTTCAATCTTTCTATCTATTTTGTATCTATCTCTCTATCTGTCTATTAGTCTATTAGTCTATAAATCTTTGTATCATTCCATCTATTTATATGTCTATCTATCTATCTATATGTCTATTAATAAATTTGCCTAACTATCTTTCTGTGTCTATCTATTTATCTATCTATCTATCTTTCTGTCGATAGGTCTATATTTCTATCTATATATCTATAAATCTAACTTTCTTTCTTTCAATTTGTGAATATATTAATCTTTCTTTTTTTCAATCTTTCTATCAATCTAATTAACTATCTATCTATTTATCTATCTATATATTTATCTAACTATTTATCTATCTATTTGTCTATCTATTTATCTATCTATCTACCTTTCTATCAAGTTGTTTATCTTTCTATCTATCTATATGATTATATATCGATGTATCTATCTATCTATGTATCTTTATATCTATATTTATATCTGTCTATCTATCTATCTATTTTTCTATCTATCTATCTATCTATCTAGATGGCAATCAATATATATGCATATCTATTTATCACTTTATCTATCAAATTATCTAACTATCTAATTATTTTTCACTCAATCAATCTATCAATCTATCTTTCTATTTACCAAACTATTTAACTACATTTTAGTATATCGGTCTATTTGTCTATTTGTCTATCTATTATTTATGTATCTATCTATATATCTATCTATCTATCTATTTTTCTATATTTCTATGTGTTTATGTATCTATATGACTTTCTATCTATATGCCTATCTATTTATCTGACCATCTATCTATCTATATATCGATTTATCTACCATTCTATATATCTATCGATCTATTTATCTATCTATCTACCTATCCATATATTTATTTGTATATCTTTCTAGCTATCTATATATCTATATGTATATTTATCTTTCTATATATATGTCTATCTTTCTATAGCTATATATATATATATCAATCTATCTACTTATCTATCAATCTATCTTTATAATTATCTATCTATCAATCTATTTATCAATCTATCTATGTGTATACCTCTCTATCTATATATCTATATATGCACATATTTTTTAATCTACCTATCTACCTATCTATCAATCTGTCAATCAATTTATGTCTATCTGACTATCTTTTCTCTATTTATTTATTTGACTATCTATCTATATATCAATCTATATGTCTATCTATCTATCTATCTGTCGATCTATCAATTTATTTATCTATCTCATTATATCTCTCTATCTACTGATATGCTTATCTATTTATATGTCTATTTTACTATCTAAATATCTTTCTGTTTATCTATATATATATATATATATATATATATATATATATATCTTTCTCTCTCTCTCTGTGCCTATCTATCTATGTAGCTATTTGTCTATCTGTCGATCTATATATCTAGCTATCTATCTATATATATATCTTTCTTTATTTCAATCATTATATCTGTCTATCAATCTATTTGTCTATATATCTATTATTCAATGTGTATATATCTATCTATCTTTCTACATATATGCATATCTCTCTATCTATTTATTTGTAAATCTATATACCAATTTATATGCATATTTGTATCTCGGTATATCTTCCTATCTTTCTACATATGTGTCTATATATCTATCTATCAATTTGTGTCTATCTCTTTATCTGACTATCAATCTTTCAGCATATCTATATATATAGTGACATAGTTTATAATGTATCTATCTACCTATCTATCTGGCTATCTATCTATTTGGGTATCTATCAATCTTTCTATCTGCATATGTATTTATTTATTTATCTATCTATCTACCTATCTATGTGTATATATATTTATCTCACTTTTTGTCGATCTATCTATCTATAAATCTATATAACTTTCTATATATCTTTATATCTATCTCTCTATTTTTCTATATCTTTATCTATCTATTTATTTTTTGTTTATTAGCATATCATTCGATATCTCTAACTATCTATTTATATATTAGTCTCTCACAATGTCTATCGATCATTTTATCTATTTGTCAATCTATCTATCTTTCTATCATTTTATATATTTATCTATCTACCTATCTATTTTATCTCTATCTATCTGTCTATCTATCTATCAATTTATCAATTTATCTATCTATATATCTATGTGCCTATCTATCTATTTGTTCATCTATCTATGTGTCTATGTGTCTATCAATCAATCTGTTTGTCTATTTGTCTCTCTTTCTACTTGTATATGTATTAATCAATCTATCTATTTGTCTATGTGTCTTTGTGTCTATGAGTCTAACTATCAATTTATCTATCTATCTCTCTATCTATCTATATATCTATCAGTCTATTTGTCTATATGTATATCTACCTATCTATCTATCTATTTTTCTATCTATCTAACTATCTATTTATATATCTATTAGTCTATTAGTTTTTCTATTTTTCTATCTATCTATATTTCTATTAGTTTATCTATCTTTTTGTCTATCTATTAATCAATCTATCTTTATAGCTATCTATATTTCTATTTATTAATCTATCTAACTATTTATCTGTATATTTTCCTATCTATCTATATGTCCATCTATTTATTTGTTTATTTATCTATATGCCTATTTGTCTATCAATCTAAATATGTAACTATCTAACTATTTATATTTCTATCTTTCTATCTATCTAACTATTTATCTAAGGAACTATATAACTGTCTATCTATCTATCTATATATCTGTCTGTCTATCTATCTATTTATATGTCTATTTGTTAATTTTTCAATATGTTTATTAGTATATTTCTATATCATTCTATATATCTATGTGATTATCTAACTAATTTTCTATCTATTAGTCTATCAGTATATCATTCTATCTGTCTATTTATCAATCTATCTACTTGTATATCTATCT